>PVHY01019589.1:0-27095 GCA_004024945.1 Uropsilus gracilis | reverse complement strand
AAAAAAAAAAATTAATCTTTCCTTACGGTTAATAGTTAATCACAAGTTACAAATCATGAAGCTTCTACAAGCCATTATTACCCAGAGTGATTAATATTTTTTGTACAAAATTTCTTTTTCTGACTAATAGAACTGGTGATTGAATATGAGTTACAGCTTGATTGGAATTGTTACATCTTTTGTTTACATTCAGTTGCTGTTCTTTTGTTATAAAGGAATTTCTCCTGACTCACTTTAATCTACTTTTTGAGCTAAATCTAGACTTAGGTCTTCCTCCATATAACTTCCATTATAGTTACTCTGGGACCAATTAAGATTAGTGGTTCAGGGCTCATGATGGCAAGATGAGATGAAAAGCAAAAAGAGTAAAACTATCTAGCCCACATATGTATCAGATCTACAGATTCAGTGAATTTGTGAAGCTTGGTATAAATAGGTCGCGTGGCTTTATGATCTTATAAATTATCAGCATCAGATGATCCCTCTTACTAGAAAGCTTCCTCTTACTCTTCCAAACCCTTGAATTGTCTATCACTGATTATAAAGGTATGTTGGTGCTGGGATGGGGATTAACAAGTTACTACAAATTTTCTTTTGTATTACAGAAATTCAGAGTGTGTCAGTGAATCATCAAGAAACATATCGTTATCTATAAAAGCCAAAAGATTATGTTTGCATGTAGCATTACCCAATACATAATTTCTTTTTAGAAGACTACTTACATCTGTTTCCCCTTATTCATTCTCTAGCCTCTACCATACATAGAAAACATGCCACCTTTTCTCATCCATAGGAAAAAAAAATAAGAATACCTTCTCATTCATGAAATACTTTCTCATTCACTGAAAACCTATGTTATAGGCACAGTAACATGTAGAGAAATGAATTGGAAGTCAGAAAGCTTACATTAATGGAAACAAGTCATAAACATCAGTAACTATAAATATTGCAATGCAAAGATAGAAATTGCTCATTCATGCAACAACTCACACATTTACTCATTCATTCAGCAACTGTGTATTTTTATATCTTAACATAAATCAGGCTCAGTGCTTAATTCTGGGATTATAATGATGAACAGAAAAAACAACCTATTTGTCACTTTCAACTATTGGCTATGTGGTAGTAATGGAGGTGTGTGGACAATTAAACAAGTTATAAGAAAACTGATGTGACATGTACAATAATGGTGCTTATCAGAAAGAACAGGATTGAGTAGAATGTATCTCAGACTTTGAAAATCAGCAAGATTTTCCAGAATATTGCATCATAGTTGTTTTGATTTCCTTTGAGTTGTTTCTCATTATATACAGTTTCTATCACATTGCACCATAGTTGTGGGTGACTGCTCCCTCCTTATTCTCCTTGTGCTGTTTTGTTCTCAAGTCATTGTAGTAGTTAATTTTGTAAAAATAGGTCCTTTACAATCAAAATTTTTGCTTTCTCAATTAGCTCATATTAGAGTCTGAATGCATCTCAATTTGAAGTATTAAGTGCAACTTCACTGCATCTTAGTAACTTTGTGTTGACTTTTATTTATAAAAATTTAAACTGCAGTATTGCCTATAATGTTATGTTAATAAGGAACTGATTAATTATTTTTTTAATTTTTGACTTTCAGATTCACACTTCTGCCATGCTCTGCATTTCAAACAAAATCAAAACACCCCATGTTTGAGTGATTTACATTAAAAATAGCTATTTATTTTGAATAGTTGTGAAATATCATAATCTGTGATTATGAGTGTATGATTTCAGTAATTTGAATACTAGTACATTTGAGTTCCTGAAACACATTTTACCTAACAGGCAAATAGATATAATCAAGATAAGTCAAAGGTATAACCATTTTTTTGGATTACTACCCTTCACCTATTCCTGACACATTTGAAAATTCTGCTTCACTGGCTTCTGCTTGATTTACCCATTTCTCCACATTCCTTCCAAATATGTCCTCTTAGTCTTCTCTTTTTATGTTATTGCAAAGGGTAGGCATCTTTTTCTTCCTGAAACTTGCCAGTGCTGGCCTCAAGATCTGCAGTTGAGAAAATAGAAGCAGCACCTAACTAGTTATTTTAATTGCTTAGTTACAAGAGTTATTCCAGGTCACTGAACATCCAGTGTGAGAACTCAGGGAAAAGATCTACCTGATTGTAGAATATTTAAATTATGTGACTGGCACAAATATTTACTCTTTAGCTACAGCTGAATTTCAAGTAAGTAGGAGAGGGGCCTCATTCTGAGACATATTACAGTGTAAATTCTTATGGCACCTAGGATAATGTGAAGCCCAATGATTCTGACATGAATTATTAGAAAGACAGGAGAGAACAAAGTGAAAATTCTGTTTAGCAAGATATTCTAGATGTCTGGGATCTGTTCCAGTATATTAATATTAGATGATATAGGCCATTTTCCCATTCAAACAAATCCACTAAGTTCATCTGATATAAAAGAGAGCTTATATTTTCCTTCATTATTTTAGCATATGTAGATATGTCCTGAAAGAGTTTTCTGAAGTATAATTCTTGGAGTGTATTGTCCATCTTTTCTTCAATGTACTTTATGATTTCAGGTTAATTGAAGCATAGAGCATGAGAGGGGTAGAGGGAGGAGTGGGGATGGGAGAGGCACAAGTCCATGGTTCATGTGTAATAAGGAGGTGAGAGAACCTCAACGTAGAAAATAACATAAAATAAAAAAGTAATATAATAAATTTATAAATTAATTAAAAAATCATTCAAAAAAAGAGATCATATAAGACCTGAAATAAATTTAAAAAAAAAAGCAAAACATGAAAATTATGGGTCCTTGTTCTACCTCTACTGTGTGACTTTGGGAAGTTAATAGTTTCACTGAACATGTTTTATTTTCCTACTGAGCATATGGTACCCACCCAAATGAGTGGCCTTCATAGCACTATGTAAAAACTACCACACTTTGCAAACATCATTTCTTGTTAAGTGAATTGAAAAGTTATGGTTCAGAGTCTAATATATGAAATATAATTATTTATATTGATATTAGAATTTATAAAATTAGTATATTTTATTCTGGTTGGTTCACAACTTGCATTTATTCAAGCACAGCTTATAATATTTTATCAATTAAGAATATAATTTGTCTGACTTTTATGAGTTCATAGCAAATGTAACATTTAGGTTTAAATTTGGCTCTAATTTATGAGAAAATATAAAACAAAATGGTTGTAAAAGAGTTAATTTTTTTTCAATTCTCAGATATACATAGGAGATCCATGATCATTAAGGACCCATTTTTCTTCTAATTGACTTTTTCTGCTATTATTATTAGCTTGTAGTTTCTTCTCAATGTCTGAGATGACTGCTTCAACTCCAGTCATCATGTAAACATTCCATCTCATAAAAAAGAGGAAAAGGGAATGAGTATACTTTCCTAAATTTTCCATATTATTATTATCTCCTATTGATAACATATAATCATATGACTTAAAGAATGAGTAATTCAATTTTTATTCTGGAGTCCTCTGTGCCCACATAATAATTTTTGAAAATTCTGTCATGAAGGCAAGAGATGGAAAATTACTAGGAGAAGCTGGTAACCTCACGAAAATGATGGCGAATAACTCATACTTACCTACCAGTAGGCAATATATTCGTGCCAAAATCTCCTTTGAAACTATTGATTACAGAGAGTGTTTTCGTTAACTTTTCCTTAAAACCTTTGGTTTCTGGGTGAATCTATGTGCAAGATATCCCACTAAATATAATTTTTAAAAATCCACACCTTTACAAACAATGATCTATGTAATGAATATAAAAATACAAGTTTCTAACAGAAAATTTTATGATACAACTGAAAAGTATTTTGAATAATGGAAGAAAAAAAGGGCACTGTATATTTTAATAGCAACCATTATTTACTATAATCATGGTTTAAATGTTCTCTTCAAAATCTGAAAGAATGTTTCTTTTTAATGCATTTCACTTACTCGAGATTATTTCCTGTATAGATTGAGAACTGAATATGAATCATAATCTGATTTCTCTTAGAAATATATATTTGATATGTTCATGCTGAATTGGGTAAGCTAAATAAGTAGGTACTTAGGTAGGATAGACATTGCTTGTATAAAATTATCTTGATTTGAAGTGATTCAGTTATTAGTATTTAGTTTATTTGCATCAAGTCGAATCTGCAGCAAAGCTCTTTCTTGGGGAATCCTGGCACTAGACATCATGGTCAAAGTAGGAAGACAGGTTGCTAGATTTAATTGGGTTCTCTCTTCTTCCCTTCTTGTTCCAATACTAGCTTTAACTACTGCCACACCTCTCAGAAGGCAAAAGTGTATGGAGAAGAATAGAAGACAAGGTTGGAGGTGGCGTGAGAAGAGCAGTTTTTGCCTTCTTAAAATGAAGAGCATGAAATTATAGTGCTGTAGGGAAGACTGGGAACATATTTCAACTCCTTCTTACCAATCTTCATCCTCTACCTCTCATCCTGGGGCCCAGCTCTCTGGCTGGCTGGTTCTCTGGCTCTCTGGCACTCTCTCTCTCCCCCTCCCTCCCCCTCTTTATCCCCCCCCCCCACTACTCTTAGGCTTATGATTAAAAATTGGGGGAGTTTCTCAGTTCACAGCTCATCTACATTACTTTAAACTATATAATTTAAAGTCATGATATAAGAATAAAAGACTATACTTAAAATATGTGTTACAATCTATTCTTGACTTAGCAGTCTCTTAGATTTGGCTTTTATTTTCATGTGGACACTTTGTTGTTTTGTTTCTAAGGAAAATTTTAAAGTATGAAAGGAGAAATGGTATAAAATGATATGTCATATTGAAACCAAAGAATCTTAATAATAGTTTCGACTCAATCCAGAAACATTCTGACCCAGTCACCACAAAAGTTATAATGTGTACTACTCATGTTTTAATGTATTGAATACAAAGTTTTACTCTATCCTCTTATTAATCAGTGTCTTGCTAATCTTAATTCAGGTCCAGATTTAAAACTGAGTTGTATTAATAAACAGATTTATTCTGTATTGATAAACCAAATTGAGTGAAATTAGGAATTTGTTTTATACCAAAAATAAAAAACAGTTCCAATTCAACAGTTCCATCCAATTTGCAATGGCCTTTTCTTCTAACTTATGTATTGTAATAATGTATTCTGAATAGCCTGTGTATGTTATAATTGTTAATATACTTAATTTTTCTTTTCTATGCTGTATAAAATGTTTGCAGTTTGCCAAATACAGAACTTTTTGTACATTGTTTGTTCAGTAAGTATTTTGACCCTGAATTTTTCAGTCACAAAGCCCCTTAAGACATAAAGAAATAGATCACCTAGGGTTTGTCTGAGCTAAGCTATTCTTTCCCAATAAATTAATGTCTTCCAAAGGGTATTTATAGTTATTACTATAAAAGTAATGGTACTAGAAATAGTTTTTGTTGACTGTTATTTTTGTCCAGTCTGGACTACAGTATTTTACATAGTTGTCTATCCCACATGCTGAGAAACTGAGAATCTAGCCTGTAGGGTTCCAAACTGTCAAAGGTAATTGTTTATTAAAAGGATAAGAAGCAGCTTGAGATAGATCTTCAATCTTGCTTCAGAATAAGTGACTTTCTACAATATAATTTCCCAGACTATGGACTGAAATTTTGACTCTTTTCTTCACAATACCTTAAACTGTTTCCATAAAGTTGATTTCTTTTCCTATGGTAGGGTGGCAAGGAGTGTGTCAGAAAAAGTTAGATTGGGAAGAAAGTGGAACTATACACCAGAATAGACCATTGAAAGAGGAACTCAGAGAAAAACCTGAGAGATGCATCAAATAGTTTTATTATCAAATGTAGTCAGGAATTGGTAATTGATTGACTATGGAATAATAACAAGGAAAATATCAAGACTCCTGGGTGAGAATCATGGTGTTCTTTGACTGGAAACAAAAATTAAAAGCTGATTTAAAGGAAAGGGGAAATTTTTGAGTTAGAATATGTTGATATTGAAATACTGGAAGATAGCTCAGATTTAAGAGAACTGGGATATAAAACATTAGGATGATCCACACAAATAGAACTATTCATGGAAGGGTTGAAATTAGTGCTCCAGAATAGAAGGTCTTTGATGTCCCCAAAAGTTGTCAGAGTCTCATAACTTGTCCATGATTTCTTTTGACATAACTTACCTTTGGCGATTGCTTAACAGCAAATATTTTTCCTTAGGTGTTTATGTACAGAAGCAGGGTCAAATGATAATGATAGCCTGCCTTTTTCTTGGAGACCACAAATCACTAAATCTAGATAAGTTACTATAATGGGTTGAGAATTTGTATGAATATAATTAATTATCATGCATACTTTCTAAGAACCCAATACTAAGCATTATTATATACTACCTGGGAAGGGGCATTTTATTTTATTGATTTAATTTTTTTATTTATGTGATGCTGTTGTATATCACTCATATTTTGGAAGCATACAATCCTCTCCCCTTATCCACAACCAAAGCACCCATATGCCTCCTCCATAGTCCATTGTTTTCCTTACCCACTTTGTTCTCACTCCTCCCTATCCAGATGATTCATTTGAGATTTCAAAGGTTAGTTTTTAAGTTTGGCTTAATCTGATCCTTTGTTTAGTTTTTCTATAGTCTAAATGACACCATTTGGTATTTGTCTTGCTTCTTCTGACTTACTTTACTTAACATCATAGTTAACATCCTGATATTAAGTATATTAACATCATACTTAACATTATGAAGTATCACCTCCATGTTACTTCAAATGACATGAGTTGTTTGACCACTAGATAAAACTCCATTTTGTATACCATAAAATTGGATGTAATTTTAAGGTACTATAGTTGTTTCATAGACATGTGAGAGGGGAAAGATTGTGGCTTTAAGTTGAATCGTTTGTGCTATGCCACGCAGTAGTTTCAGTCACCAAGAGTAAATCTTTGACTATCTGAGTTGCTAATTGTGAATGCAATTAGAATTGCTCAGAGAGCCTAAATAGTTCACATACTCAGGCTATACCCTGAACTGATTACATAAAAATCAGAAAATAGCTCTAATAGAACCATATTTTTTAGAACTCCCCAGTCTGATATCACTAAATTTGAAAAATATAAAATCTAGGACCCTGTCAGACCATGCGACCTCTGAATCAAAAATTGTTTTCATTCCACTTGCAAACAATCTTTGACACCAGGTGAACTGTTGAATAAACTTTACAAATGGTATAAATGTCTTGTTAAAAACCAGTATCTTTCTCGCCTTCCAAGTCATCAAATAAGTAGTTTCAAAATCTAGAAATCCCAGCAACAGGACTACGGAGATTCATTTGCTCTCCTTGTTACAAGTTAAAAGTGATTATATTTGCATTATTATTATCATTATTTTTGAGTGACCATAAGTGGAACTAGCTTACACCAGAAGATAACTACTGGTGCTTACACTGACAAACTATTCCTTCCACAGATATAGAACACAGTATAAGCCAAATGCTAGCAGTATCTTAGAGCTGATAACACATTTTAAAGTTTTAAAATTATTAGCAAAGCTTTAGTTGAACTCTTGACATTTTTTAGCAAGTGGCTTAATTATATTTTATTTTGAATAAAATTGTTAAATTCCAAGCCTGAAGATAACAGTATACAATGAAGCATCTGCTGTGTATGATGCACAAATGTTTGAATTCCCAAAGGACATATTTCAAAGAATCAGATTTTCCTGCTATGTGTGACAAATTTTCCAAGGTCTTCAAATTATGAACATGTTTCCTGCAAGACACATATTTTTGACATCTGTGGAGCAGATTTTTATCACTATTTACTTATATCTAGAATTGATTTTCTTTTTAATAAGGCTCTTATTTTAATATTAAATCACAAAAATCTAACAAGTTAGATTTATCGTTCAAGATACTCATATTTAGCAACTGCTTATATTGTTTCTTTTCTCATTATTTTGTGTCATATATAACTAGCAATTTTTTAAATTTTTAATTGTTTTCAAAAAAGTGATGAGATGGTAATATATTTCCTTATCATAGCCTTATGCAATACAATAGCTTTTAAGAAAAATCTTTCCAACTTTTGTGTAATGGTGAACCAGGAATTTTTCTTTTTTAGTTTATTTTTAACTAACTGAATATTGGGTAGCCCCATCTGGAATTACCAATAGTGTACCTACCACCAATTTACCCATACTCCACCACCATAGATCACTGGGCTTCCTTCTCTTTCTGTTCTTCCCTCTCCTCCGTTCCTTCCCTACTTTGTGAATCAAGAGTTTTCAACAAAAACTGAAGCTGATTACAAATGTTCTATTGGTAGTTTCAACTATATCCAAGAAGTTGAAACAGGCCAAGTACTTGGGTTTATGAAGGGTCATATCAGTTGTCTACAGGTAATTTTGCTGTGGATGTGGTATGTCATAGCAAGTGTGGAATAAAGAGGGATGAATAAGATAACATTAACAAAAAAACTTCTAATTGATCTCTTAATACCAGAAACTTTTAATCTTACGAATTTTATGATTACGGTGCCCACTAGTTTTAATGATTCATCTCGTGGTGATTGAGCTCCATTCAGATAATCTCAAGTACATAAAGACATGTATTGGTAGAATCTGCATAATCAAATTTATACTTTTAAATGGTGAGTTTTTCTATGTTAATTGGTGGTCTCTTGGAGAATAAAAACTCATTTTTTTTAAATCATGACATCAGTTTGTTTGCCATTGACCCATTATTTCAAAAAGAATTTGAGTTGAGTTAGATTGATATAAATATATGAATTTAAATATTAACAGAATCAGAGTCCTTTGGAGCACTAGACAGCATATTGTAGTGAGAAGAAAAAAATGTTTCCACATTTGCTACCTCTGTTATTTCAGAAATATTATTTAACCTCAGCTTCACTTCCTTATTCACAAAATATTTACCATGGAATATTGCTGTGAAATTGATGTTTAAGGCAGAGTAGTTAATTCATTTATTTTGTCAGATTCTAAAATATCATCAAATATTTTAGACACATTTGCTTTGCTCAATAAAAACTGTCATATATTATATTAAGCTTTTAATTATATTAATAGTTATTTATTCAGCATTTATTATATGAGAAGCTATGTGCAAAGCCCTCCTTATCCATTATTTTTCACCCTCATAATCATTCATATTTTGTCAGTAAGATTTACCATTTTCTGAATAATGCAAATACAATTATTAGTAGACTTTAAAGAAATATCTTTGTAATCACTGTGAGCAGAATTTCTTCTGATAGCGTAATTAGCATGTAAGGAGTTACAGATGAGTCCCAGAACTTATGTGTCTGTTGTTCATGTTTTACTCCATGTAAAGATATATATATATATTTCTAATTTATTATAGAGAAATCAGCATGTAAGTGGAAAAAATTAAGTAATTTTAAGAAAATTACTTCACATAGAGGAATTATTTCTCTCATATTACTAAAATATTGTGCTAACTATAAATCTTGATTTCTTCATAAATACTGCAATTAAAATATGCAGATATTAATACTACTTAAAAAATTGAATATTCTGCTGACAAACCTAGTCTCAATTTTTTTCTTTGTCCAATCACAGCAAGCTTCTCTATATTTTATACTTCATAAAGAATTTTTTAAATATATATCCTCATCAAATGCACTTTCTAATTTTTTTGATACTGAAAAACTAAATGAGATTAATTATTTTTTAACGCTAACACCCTTTTTTCTGATTTTAATATTGAAAAGTGAACAGAATATTTTCTTAGAATTGCCAAAAATCTGCCAAGTTAAAAGAGTAAATGATTATATTTCACACTTTAGGAAATTCATCACAATAATAAGGTAATGTTTTTTTAAGCTGGAATTAAAGAATCATTAAAATTTGAAGTTAATCAACATCTTATAAATCTAGAAAGCAACCTTAGAAATGAGAAAATGTACTCTCTTAAAACTTATGAGATTTAAAAGATACAGTGTATCTGGTCGAAGAAGAAAAGTATTGGAAAATATAAATGAAAAGTTTAATTTCCTGAATAAACATAATTGCCAAAACTCATTTAAGATAGTGAAGAGCCCATTTAGATATTTAAAGTATCTATGTTTTGGTAGAATTTTAGAGTTAGGGAGGTCTTTTAAAGACCATATCTTAAAACTGCCATACTTTCTGAGATGTGAAAAGGTCCAAAGTTTGTATGGCATGCTTTAAAAAAATAAAAGAAAAATGTTTGCTCTTTAGCCTTATAAATTATGAAACAGTGAATGATTTCTGTGGATGGCCAGTTCAGAGAAGATTCTAGATGGCAAGGAAGAAATGTAAAAACAGTCATAAAAAGATTGAGAATGTTCAACCTTTCAAAAAATTTGATCTCAGTTGGAAGATGAGAACAACCCAATGAGAACCTGTGAAAAGAAAACAGTTAAAAGATATTGATTGGTTGGTTATTTGGTTGAAGATAGATAATTTAATGCTAAGAGGCTATATATAAAAAGATATAATGATACAGGCTAATAAAACAGGAGATAATAAAATTGATACAATATGATATCAGATTAGTTACTATATACCAAGCTTTGCACATTTATCAAGTCATTTAATTCTTACAACAGTCCGATGAAGTTTGTGCCATTATCTTATTTTTAGCAATAAGGAAATAGAAGTACAGATATTATAAGGAACAATCATATATGAAGATATCAATGGATGGAACCATAGTATATCCCCAAGGATATGGCTCTTAGTTTTACTGCAATGCTTCTTGGACAGTAAAGACTTGAGAAAGGTAGCAGTAGATGAAGTTAGGTAGAAAGTTTAAAAGCTTAGAGAAATGAAAACAGAAAAATAGGGATGGATGAGGAATTGTATCTCATCAGTAAGATAAAGGGCTAGGTTATTTGACAGGGAGTTAGAAGGGAATTTAGGTCTTGAGAAGGATGAAAAAAAAGATTGTGAGGATTAGATGGTGAATGAGCAAAAAATATTGCCAAGAATGCAATATGGAAGGGAGTATGCAATGTCTGGGGTCTGAAACAACAAGTAACTCCTGCCACTCATTCATTAACATGAGATTGACAGTGTTTCTTAGTCTCTCCAAATCTTCCTGTGCAAAATTGGACTAGCAATCAGCCCCCCAAATATTAATCTGCTTTAGAAATTTGGATAATCCTCTATTTTGCTCTATTCTTTTAGACTTTTTTTAATTTACACTCTCTGTGAACTTACTTTTCAAACTAAAAAAAAAAACATTTAAGATTTGAAAGAATTGCCTTGAATATATTTATCATTTTGGAGAAATATTGACATAGCTATGATATTGAGCCTCTCAATTCATGTACATATAATTTTCTTATTTATGGTTTTTAGTCTTTTAGTAAAATATTGTGATGTTCTATATAGATCCCTGCAAATTTTTGATAAATATATTTGAGGTATTTTGTAGTTTTCAGTATTTTAAATTGTTACAGGATATTTTATTTGCATATTATCTCCTGATCACCCTTCCCTGGTGATTTTTTTTTAATAAGTACAATTAATTCTGTTTCTGAAAAACATTTTTTGAAATTTATTTTACTGTAACCTCTAGTGTATCTCCCTACTTTCCACTTTCTCTTGTGCTTTACTTGTGATATTTTCCCTGCTCTTTTTCACATCAGATTTTTGTCAGTTATCTGATTATCCTGTACTGTATTTCTGATAAGTTGGGGATTATTCTTGTTGTCTTATACATATTCTGTCTTGTTTTCTAGTTTGTTGTCCCTTTATATGCCTTTAATTGGACAGAAAGATTTTGTATTTGTTATACTCTGCTATGTTTTAAATGTGTATTCACATATTAAAAACAAGAGCCTAACAAATGGCTTAATGCTCTATGTGGGTATGAGGACCTATTGAAGGATGAGTTTCACAATATATTAATCAAGAATGAGTAGGTGTACAAAGTATTTTCTGCCCCAGAAGAGAATTTCAATCTCTGACCTGCTGGCATTATAGCATAGACATGAGAAGGAAAGAGGAGGAGGACCTAATATGTACCCTGTACATCTATTCACTTGTCAAATTGGTGCCTTAATTCAGAAAACAGCTGATTCCATATTCCAGAGACTTACCCCCCTGTAACTATGCTGAATTGGGGAAGAAACAAGAGTTTCAACTATTCTGTGTGTCGATTTTTTCAGCTAATCCATTTTTCTCAGTAATATTCAAATCAAGCCTCTGTCCTCTTTTGTTCCTGGCTCCTCTGTTTTCAAGTATTAATAAATATTCAGGAGACCTCAGAGTCATGGCTCCATTATAATCAGTATTTCCATTAACCACCAACACCTACAAGCACTTAGGCTGTAATTTTCTCTGCCACTGTAAATCAGTAAAGCCTTCTTTCATATTCTTCTAAATTTGTCAACACCTTGAGTTCACTGTCTGTTGCCTATTCTCTTTTACCTCTGAATTAATAAGTTGACCATTTTAGCATGACTTTGAGAAAAGAGAGAAAAATCTACCATGATTAATATGAAAATATATTACATTTTCCAATGGGTATTGTTAGTGTACAGAGAAATTGGTTTTGTATATTGATGCCAGGGTACAGCAACTAAAATTTCTGTATTTTCTTGTAGTTTAAAACTTGATCTTGAATTTTCAATGGAGTTGTATTTCAATATAACATTAAGGTTGAGGCATATTCCATATAAACAAATTGTTGTATTTTTATCTTTTTAATCCAATATAAAAATTCCAAACTTTTAAGTAGTGAATTTAAAGCATTCCTATGTATTTTATTTCTGATAAGTTGGGGATTGTTCTTGTTGTCTTGTACATATTCTGTCTTATTTTCTAGTTTGTTGTCCCTTTATATCCTTTAATTGGACAGAAAGATTTTGTATTTGTTATACTCTGCTATGTTTTAAATATATTATTTATGCATGCCTTTTTTTCTGGTCACCTTAACATTAACATAGACATTGAAATGTTTTTTCCTAATGTCTATAGCAAAAACAAAAACTTATTTTTCCCTGCAACTTCTCTCACTTTTAATTACATTAATTTTTGAATTTTATATTCAAAAGGCTGTATCATAAATTCTTAATTAGGTACTATGAATATATAATTCTGAAATAAACAGTTATATGGAATTAATTTTATTACTTTCTTTGCTATCATTTATTTTATCTCAGATCCTCTTCCTGGGCTCATTTATATTGCTTATGGGTCATTTCAGAGTGAAACTTGAGGTAGTAAATGTCAAAGTTCTTTTCAATTCTAAAAATATTTCTGATTCTCTTTTGAATAAGTTTGGTGGCTGTAGAACTCTGTCTTCAAAGTTATTTCCTCTTACTATGTAGAAGATATTCTTCCATTGTCATCTTGTATTCTGGGTTACTCCCAAAGAGTCTTGTATCAATTTGATTCTGTTTTATTCACAAGTAATTTTTCTTTAGAGTCTAGCAGTGATTAAAATTTTCTTTACTCTTGATGGTCACAAATCTCATGATGTATTCAGGGGTGAGTGTATGTATTTTCTGTTTAATTTTTCCTGCACAAAGCAGCATCCCTCAAGTTTTGATGGTTTTCCCATCATAATTCTTTGAGTGTTTTCTCTCCCCCTAATTTTTTTTCTTCTAGAGTAATTTTGATTCAACTGTGAGAATCTATTTGTTGTCCATGTGTCTTTTTTTAAAGAAAAATTTGATGTTTTTATTGAAATAGCCTTTGTTGACAACACTGTATATGATTTAGGAGCAAAGGTTCACCCTCTTTCGGTGTATGTTTCTATCCTACACATACCACCAAGTACTAGTAATCATGTGCCTGTTTCCTACTTTATGCCTGCTCCCAAGATCTAGCTTTGGGTTTGGTCTCCTTCTGTCTTCACTCAGATTTTCATACATTTTTCAGATTTTCATACATTTCTCACAATCTCTAGTCCATGACTGTTCACCCTTACTTTCTTTGCACTTCTCAGATGACCAGACTATATGAGGCCTTATCAATTGTTCTAATCATTTGGGGTAAAGAATACATAAGAGGAAGATAGATGCAAACAGCACCTAGTTTTCCAAAGCAAAAGCTTTTGCAAATTTGTGATATTTGTCAAAAATATTCATGAACTGTGTTAGGCCGGGCACGGTGGCTCATGCCTGTAAGCTTCAGCCTGTGAAGTGGCCGGGGCTAGGGATCGTGGTTCGCGTCCCGCCTGGGGTCCATAGCAAGACCTAGTTCCAAAAAAATAGCTGGGTGTGTTGGCGCACACCTATAATCCCAGCTACCTGGGAAGCTGAGGCTGGGGATTGCTTGAGTCTGTGGTACCCTGGGCAACGAGAGCCTGAGGTTCCATGGGCAAAAATAGCGAGGCCTAGTCTCAAAAAAAAAACAAAAACAAACAAACAAATATTTTCATGAGCTGTAAATCAAGGCAGATTGGGGTTGGTGACACAGGTAGAGTTAGGAATTGGATGAAAAACAAGATGCTAAGGAGTCTTATTTTTGGAAGGTTAATCTTACTCCACTAAGGAAGTCAAGACTAGACTAGTCTAGTCTTCTAGTCATGACTGGAGAAAAAGAAAGTCAAGTAAACTGGAGATCTTGACAGGGATCTAGTGGTAGCAAAAAATGAAAAGGTGCCATGATCTGCAACTCACTATGGAAAAGGAGAATCTGAGTAACAATATATATCCCCACACATTGTTGCCATGTTATTGTTCAGTGATGGGAATTATTGAAATTAATCTCAATAGACCTAAGTTACATGTATTTCAAATTGTGTCAGAATTAAAGTGTCAGGAAGTTCAGAGTAACAAATATTTCGAGAGCAAATTAACTCTACATTGAGACATTGAGCATATTATAAATATCTTAGAAAATTTCAATATCCAGGCCGTAGCATTTAAGCCTTTAACACTTAAAACCTCTATTGTGTTGTTAACCCTATGTTGATAATACTTACATGGAGAAGAGTTAGCTTCACTGGAACATACGATTGAGATGTGACAAATTGGTGGAAGGAAATGAAATACAAATTAGAAAGTGTAACTCATCTTCAAGTATTGAATGGAAAGTTATCTTTGAAATCCAATTGAGGATGAGGAATGAGCATAGTAATCAGCTGACAGATATTTAAATCTTAGCTTGGGAAAAAGTCTCAACAGCTCAACTTAGAAGAGATCATTATTAGTTAAAGCTACCACATTGTGGTGAAATAAGAGTAAAAGTATGCAGCAAATGGTTCCACAGATCCATAACTTTAAACCAGTATCAGTGTTCACCAATGAGTGTCAATTCAAATATTGACCACTTTTAATCAATTTACCCACTGTCCTCCACTTTCCCTTCTGGTAACCATTAATTGATCTTAAAATCTAAGTCTGTTTTTGTTTTTACTTAATTCATCAATTTTTTGGTTTTCCAACAGATTTCTTAAAATAATTTCTTAAAATTTCTTGAAGTTATTTCTTACAATAATGATGATAATCAGAGTTCAACACTTTCTGTAAGCCAGCACAGTACCATCAGTTTCTTACATCATCTCTCATCATTACAACAATCTAGTGACATCAGCATGATTAATACTTTTTAAAAATAGAATTAAAAAGCTGCAAAGCTAAGTTAACATCTAATGAATTTCAACAAAACAAACAATAATAATATTTTGGGCCATGATTTTCAAAAAAAAATGTATGGCAGTGTACTGAAGCAAAAATAGGAGGGAATGAGTTGCTTTTTTTTTTTTTTTTTTTTTTTTTTTTTTTTTTTTTGTTATGCATCTGTAAAGAGTTTTTTGAAGACTGAGACTGAAAGGAAGAAATAATTCTATTACTGGTTCTGGCTTATAAAGACTTGCATTTTAGCAAGATTTACACAAAGGAACTGCATCAGTTGTGAAATAAGTAGCAGTTGTTACCAAAATGAAGCTTCTTCTCTTTGTCAAAGAGTCACAAGTAACTGATAGTTGGCACTTTGGAGTGATTAAGTTGTTAAAAGGGAAAATAACTATGAAAGCATGGCTGAATACTGCCAGTGACTCAATTAAGTTTTCAGAATGATTTGATTATTGGACACATTGTACTGTAATAGCACAAATGCAATGTACTAAGTACTTTAAAATACATAGGTTACTAGCCAAACCTCATTTTATACTTTGCTTTTATAGCTTGAATATCGCACTGTATAAACTCAAAGGAATTTTTTTCTCTGAAAGTCTGTTGCGATGCAATGTTGACATTAACACAAATAAAACAAAGAATTCTTGGTTAAAAAAGAAGGATAAAGAATGTAGCCAAAATAAACATGCAAGATGTCCATAACTTAAACCAAAGAAAGAACCATCCCCATAATTATAGTAAAAAAAAAAAAAAAGACATGAGTAAACAAGTAATTTTAATCTCCCTTGAGTTTAAGTTTATATTCCAGCTTTTCACAAAAAATTAAACACAACAATTAAGACATTTTTTTATGTCCTAAGATAAATAAATACCATATGCTGTAGGAAAACTGATAAGTTTCTAATTTCTGTAAACAATTACTCTGTCATAAAAGAGTTACATATTTGAAATAACAGTGATCAATTGGAAGTTGAGTTCTCTGAAGGACATGGATTCCCCTTCTTCTCAGTGAGTTTCTTTTGTTTCCACAGAGCATCTGTACAACCACCACTGCATTTTTGCACTTTTTCTTCTTGGCTTCATTCTGTTGGGTTTTGACTGAGGCGTGGCAATCATACATGGCTGTGACTGGAAAAATTAGGACACGTCTAATAAGAAAACGTTTTTTGTGCCTTGGATGGGGTAAGCATATTAATATAACCTTTTACAATCTTTGTTATAATGACTTAAGGCATATGATGAAGCAATTGAAAGTGATTATCTCCAGGCTACTTTTCTCTATGTGTAATTTAATGTCAGGAAGTAGAAAGAGGTGAGACTGGTCATTTTTAATATTCTTTAATAATTTAGAACATTACAAAGAAGTAAATAGTGAGTAACCATGTATGATATAGCTAGATAGTATGAGATCACTTACCTAGACTGCATAAGACCTGATATTTTCATGGAGAGTAAAGCAGAGTGCTCTCTATTAATACAATTCTGGAGATACAAACTGTCTTAAAATATTGAGGGCTCAAAACATGATGGTTCACTAACCAGATACTGTCCCCTACCCACCAAAAAGTTGTAGGTATTATAACAATAAAAGATGATAGCTATTTATATCACAAAGTGAAAGTCACTTTGAGAATGAACACTCATTGTTGGTAAGCAGGTCCTCAAACAGAGTAACTGAATGATTGTCTGATTGAGAATTATTGTGCCTATCTTATTAGGAAAATGTCCTCTCAAATTGCCTCATGAAATGGAAATCTTAGAATTTTATACATTTTGTAAAGCTGAAAACTTCATTAATTTAAGAAATTAGTTTTAGAGGAAAAAGCAGATTTTTTTTTATGTTTACCTTTGAATTTTAAAGGACTTGCAGTAAGAAACCTGTGGCATTTTGATCAAATATGTGACAGGTACCTAAGACACCAGAAGAGTGGAGAATATAATGCTAGATGAAACCTAAAACATTACAAACAAGTGGATATTACAATAATAGGATAATTCTTCCTAGAAAAAAAAAAGGATCAAATATATTAAAGATAATCCCTTCAGATTTCAGCCAGGATCTGTCATGTCTAATTAATATATTTTGAGTCTGCAAAAGCAAATGGGAAAAGTAACTAAAAAGAAATTGAAGGTTATATTCCACTTACACTTTGATAAACTTTTGTCTAGACTCAAGGCCAAAGATTTTATAAAGTTGTTCTGATATTGAATCAGGGGATACTTTTTTGTCATAAATTCACAGGTCCTAGAAATACAAGAATACTGGTCAATTAAGACTTAATACACCTTACACCAGTAAGAAAGTAAGAATGGCCCACATTCAAAGAACAAGTAATAGCAAGTGCTGGCGAGGATGTGGAGAGAAAGGAACACTCTTACATTGCTGGTGGGAGTGTAAACTGGTCCAACCTCTATGGAAAGGTGTGGGGAGGACCCTCAAATTAATGAAAATGGATCTACCATTTGACCCAGCAATTGCTCTCTTGAGAATCTACCCAAAAGAGACCTCAATGTGGGTACAAAGGGACACCTGTGCCCGAATGTTTACCGCAGCACTATTTATAATTGCAAGGACATGGAAACAACCCAAGTGTCCCAAAACAGATGGCTGGTTGAAAGAAATGTGGTATTTATACACAATGGAATACTACTCATCAATTAAGAATGACAAATTAGACTATTTCTTGACAACATGGATGTACTTAGAAGAAATCATACTAGCAGGAACAAAAAGAGAAAGACAGAAGTCAAATGATCTCACTAATATATGGGGCATATTGAAGAAAAATAAATAAATAAATAAATAGATAGATAGATAGATAGATAGATAGATAGATAGATAAATAAATAAATAAATAAATAAATAAAAGCCATGAGGAAAAGACAAAACAGGCTGAGCACCAAACTGAAGCACACAACAATGGACAGAAGAGAAAGGGGGGAGGGGAGGGGGGGCAAATCCCTGGGATTGCAAAGATGTGAAATTTACATATAAATTAAAAATTTTTAAAAAGACTTAATACAAAGATTTGCAGGATTGGTAACTACCTTACTAAAAATTTTACTGAATATATTGAGAAGTGGATTCACAACTATTCCCCAAGTTTACAGTTGACAATAAATTACTCTGCCTAGCAAATAAGAAGTTAAATGGTGCCAGCCAGACTATCAGGAAGTCTGTGGGTAGGCAGGAGCATGGCATGAGTTCAGCATGGGAATCATATTTCAAAATAATAGAACTGGAACCAAAAATTTAATTCTAAATGTGAAATAAAGACTAGTAACCCTTCAGTTATGACCCTCAAGAGAATATTCTTTTCTAATCAACATGGTCTATTCAATCAAAAAGTCAACAATTTCTAGGCATGAAGCAGGAGGAGGAGGAGGTGGAACAGAAATAGTAGAGGAGGTATTTTACATATTTATATCTAATATGTAATAATAAGTTAATGCATATATTCAACATATTATATATAATTATATATGTAATAAAAAATTATAAAATTATGTGTACAGAGAGAGAAGAGAAAGGCCAGTATCTGTTAAAAAACATGATATGTGTCCTTCTGAGGGGAGGGACACAAGCTTGTCATCAAGCCTCATGAAGATATGTGGTATCATTTGACAAGACTTATGAAAAAGGACAGTAAGAAGAGAAGGGAGAGATGGGAATAAGGAGATGAGTGGAAGGTACATAAGATAGTGATTTGATAATGCATTTTTCAGCCCCAAAACACAAACATTCTTTCTGGGAAAGAAGGTGTGACCTAAACTTTACCAAAGCTATTAAAGCTTTTCATCCATCCATCCATCCATCCATCCATCCATCCATCCATCCATCCATCCATCCATCCATCCATTCATTCATTTGAGACTAGGTCTTGCTATTTTTGCCTGTGGAACTGCAGGCTCACGTTGCCCAGGGTACTACAGACTCAAACCATCCCCAGCCTCAGCTTCCCAGGTAGCTGGGATTACACCCAGCTGTACATGTGCCACCATGCCCAGCTATATTTTTTGGTAATAGGTGTTGCTACGTGCCCCAAGCGGGACTCCAACCACAATTATCGGCCCAGCTCACAGCTTACTAGGCTGTCGCTTACAGGCATGTGCCACCATGCCCGGTCTACCAAAGCTTTTAAAATGATACAATTTAGAAAGTTCTGTTCACCAAAAACCCACATGAATATTGATCCTTTGAACTTGAGTGAGGTAAATGTGTTTTATATAGACATAAGCTTAAAGATGTTCACTCAGAATTGGTTCCAGTGGGCAGGTAACTGAGGTCTGAGGGCCTGAGCTGGAGTGGGGCCTGCTGAGTGACTCCTGAAGAGAAGCTGGCTGATGATACTTCTGATCATCCTGCAGAACTATTAAAGGAAGATGCCTAGGAAACCTAACAGTTGATTCTCCAGGGACTTTCACCCTGTACTACATTCTTTTTATTATAATTAAGCCAAAAAGAATGAATTAAATGCTAATTCCTTTCCCCCCTACCTTATTATAAGTCCAACTTGCTATGAATCAATACCTGGCCACCTGAATGACCCACTTCTGTGATATTCCATCACACCAGAACATCCATTTCTTGCCATTTTCATTTTAACTATAAATTTCTTTTATAACAGTGTATACCTCTAGGGAAAAATAACTTAAAAGGTATACTCAATCTCTGTTATTAGTTCCCTTTAAGCCCCTGTAAAACATGGTAGTAGCATAGCAACATCAGAGAAGTATGCTGAGTTAAAAACCCAGCTGCCGCTCTCATATGTTTGTGCTTCAAAGACATTTTGTGATGGAAAAGACTTTATGAAGTGATTCATCCTAAGGTAGTTCTTCTGATTTAAGCTTCTCTAGCTTGTCCTGACTCTGTGAGTCAGTCTGCACAGTGAATATAGTTGATTATGAAATGTGATTCTGCTTTCCTTGCAGGCTTACCAGCACTAGTAGTGGCCACATCTGTGGGCTTCACCAGGACAAAAGGATATGGCACTGATCACTAGTAAGTCCATCCACAGTGATACTCATGTTTGTAATTAAACCTTCACTTAAGTTATGTCAGTCGTGGTTGACACTGCTGACAACTTCCATTTTGTCAGTCATTAACAGTAACATGTGTGTGTCAGTGAGGAATGATGTAAGGCAGCTTAAATATGCAAAAGTTGGGTGGGGGGGGGAATCCCTGGGATTGCAAAGATGTGAAATTTATATATAAATAAATTTTAAAAAAAAGCAAAGGTTGGGAAATAAATGCTGTGGCACTGTTCAGAATCCATGTTTTAGTTTTCCATTTCTTTAGAAGATCTATGAATTTGATTTTGTGTTATTTTAGTATGTGCAGGTTTAATCTCAAATAATTTTTTAGAACTAGGTGTGTCTTGAAATATTTGCCATTTAAGATTCTAGTTTCATTGGTAACAAATATATAGAGGTACCAGACAAGTCTTGTTATTATTTAGCGTTAATTATTATGGTAGATATGGAATAATAGATGGTAGTATATATAAGTATATATATATATATATGTATATATATACATATTAGCATATATACATAGCATACTCTATGGTAGTACATACACTGAAATTTATCCATCAGGAGAATCAGTAGATTATATATTAGAAAATGCCTGAACTTGTGGATGAAATTAGAATGGAGAAAAGGAAGTACAGTGTCAGTTCATCCTAACCATAGCTGTAAGACTGATGCATTCTTTGAGACAATTTATAGGTGAAGTTTATAATAATGTTTCAAATATTAAAAACAAAAGTCTTTGATATTTTACTTCATCTTCTCATTCAATTTGAGAAAGCAAGTGAGAAATAGAAAAGGAGGTGTGCATCTTATTAGAAGCATTTTAAAGGGGAGAGGGGTGTTCTATTTAATTTTCTTTTAAGTTTGAGGTTGGAGTCACTATGAATTAGGCACTCCGGTGTGTGCCACATTGGGAGTGTGCCAGGAGACAGCTCTTCATCTGCCCATGCAAGAGAAACTTCCAGAATATCTAAAGAACTCTTATCAGCAGAGCACTTGAACTTGATTTCCTTATGAAGTTTGTGTGGTGGAGGAAGATCCTCTCTGACAGTATAAATTGTAAAGTGTTCACTGTAGCAGCTTTAAGCTATTACTTTTGCAATAGTCTGACTCTTTTGGTATGAGTCCAGTATTTGAAAAACAAATTCTACTGGGAATATGAAAAGAGGTAGGTTTGTGGGTGATATGGTTACGAATTTCAAAGAACATGATTAAATTTGAATATGATATGTCGAGTAATGTATCCATTTAAAGATTACCTTACACAAAAATGTAGAAGATATTTAGTGACAGTCTCAAAGACACCAAACTAAAGTGTTCTATCACATCAAGAGCTCTTTCCGAGGTGTTTTATAAAAATAGATATTAAATTGTCAACTCCAAAGAGGAAAAGTAGAATTTTATCTTTCTGTTCTAATGGCAAAGAACAATAGCTAAATGTAGACTTTGAATACATACACACATATTTCTGCTATGTATAAGCAGATAGAGAGAGAGGGAGGGAGGGAGGAGGAAGAGATATGTGGTAATACACCTGCTCCATTTTTTAATTAAGGAATAGTTTATAGAGTGTTATATTCACCTTACTAGTGTACAGTTCTGTAAATATTAACATGTGCTTACAGTATGTACTTGCCACCACAACCAATATAAAACAGTTTATTGTTAGAACAGATAGCTATATAGTTATGTATACATATACTGTATATGTGTAGTGTATGTTTGTGCATATATCAGCAACATACTGACTCTGTGAAGTAGTATTAAAAGGGTCAAATGCAAAAACATGTACATAAAGTGTTGAACTTGACTATGCACCAGTAGTGATAAAACAGAGCCTTAGGTACTATTCAGTAGACTCCCCTGGATTATGTACATGCAGATGGGTAAGCTACAAAGCGTCCAGTGCCAAGCACCATGTCTCTCTGCTGTCAGAAAATGAATGTGTTTACTTGGCTGGGTTGCTATGTCTTACCCATGCAAACCTGCACATCCTGGGGGATTTAGTAATTGAAATAAACACAGCTGCACTTATTTTTATTCAAAAACTTATTTTTAGTGAATTCCCTTTTAGTTGTCTAGGAGGAAGTAAAGTTAGAAGGGAAAAAAGGACTACAAAGTGTGTATTATTCATTCTCTGTATTGATGGCTTTTACACCAACTTCTCCCAGAATCTCAATGGCCTCAAGAAAGAATGAGTAAAGAATGTACATGAGTACATCTAAAATTCTAAAATCACACTTTTCATGCTTAAACGTATGATTGAAGCATTCCGTTGTGGATGTTATGAAACATTTTACAGAACTAAAGTAATAGTTAACTTTGCACTGAAAGTCAATATAAATATCTCACTATAAGAGTAATTGTATAAAATGCATTATCTACCTAAAGTAAGACCTTATAATAAGTTTCTTTTCTGAGTGATATGTAGTGTTTTTCTGTTAGGAAATGCTCTAGTTTTAGCTTTTTCCCTACCTTCTGTGTATTTTATTTAATTACAAACCTTTTCAATGTACCAAAAGTCCAAAACTAAATGTATCACCTCAGTTACTTGTATCACATTTTAGTGATTTCACACTGATCACTGATTTGTGTTAGTTTTTATCTGATGTTATTTTCAGCTGCTGGCTCTCTCTCGAAGGAGGTCTGCTCTACGCTTTTGTGGGACCTGCAGCTGCCGTTGTCCTGGTAAACATTGAAATCAGCTTACTTTGTATTTTTAGAAAAGAAATACTCCTTTGTTTCAATTAGCATAGTCACTTTGCATTTTTTGTAAAAACTCTGAAATCCATTAGAGTACCAACCGTTCTATATATCTACAGATAAACCCATAGTAGTATAATGTATATGCAGTATATGTAGATATGCACAGGATATATAGATACATATATATCCTATATATGTGTATATAAATATAGACCTATAGAAATGTCCTATATAGACAATAACTTTTCTCCTAAATATTATTATTTTGAACCGAAGAATAGTAAATGGATAAGTATGAGCTTTCTCTTACAGTAATTTCACAATTGTGAAGAAATTGGAGTTTCAGTAGTTTTTGTTTTCCTTTTTAAGAAATAGTATTTATTACCATATTACTTGTATGTATGTGTATATGCTGTGTTATTTGATCTACATAGTTAAAATCTATGTCAAAGTTTCTCAACATCAGTATTACAGACATTTTGAAACAGGTGTTTCTTTGATGTGGGGTTGTCCTGTATATTTTAGAATGCCCAGCACCATCCCTGGTTTCTACCACCTAGAGGCCAGTAATAGCTCTAATTAAAACAATTAAAATATCTCCAGATATCTCCCTGTGTTCTCTGAGAGCCTCGGTCATTTGTTGTGCTTGAGGATTTTAAAGTTTTCTTTTTGGAATCACAAATCATTCCTTTAAATATCTAATAACGGAACCATGAAAATTCCCTCCCAATCCGCCTTCCTCTTTCTTTGACTATACTGATTTACAAATGTTTCTTATCCAATAAATCTTTGATGAAGGGGTAATTGTTTCAAATATCAAGATTCGTATCTCTGTGCAACTAGATTTCTAATTGGAAAATTATCCTGTAATTTTGGGGGGGAACAATTCATTCAGTATATTAGAAAACTAGCAGCGTCTTTCTTCATAACTCAATGTGACTTTTTTTCTCTTTAATGTTTGGTCTCCATCCACTAAACTGGAACAGAGAGTAGAAATTGTCAATGATTCACAAAAACAACAAAATGTGGGCCTAGTCATAGAGAAATTAAAACTATTTGACATATTTTGTCTATCATACTGAATTTTCATTTAGTCAAATTATTTCCCTACACTACTAGGTTAATATACACATAACCCTAAAATGTGGAAATAAACATTTTATATATAATTGAAGCATTAAATAATGGTCTTTGGGGTGGTGAGGAATTCCCTCAAAACTGCAGATCAAGGATCTGTAGAATACATAGTTTTCTCAGTTCAAATAATAAGTGCAGAGATGAGTAAGCTTTTCTCTAGATTAAATGATGTCTTAGCAGGAAACTGGGGAGAGGGATTGCTCCTCAACCCTAATAGCTACCTTGGATCTACCTTCCATCAGCAGCTAAACAAATGTTACCTTTGTGTTTCATCTGACCAGAGTATTTGGGAGAAAGTAGGATTTTTCTTTGTATGTGCCATTGTGTTTAATTTAAAATAGATTTCTGTGAACTAATGGTTTCAGTGTAGAGGCTTCATTATTTGCCTTTGGAGAGAGGCACACCAATATTCTGTTGATCATGGAGGGAAAGGACAGGGAAGGTAAAAAAGGACATAGTTTCCTTTAATGATCTTTGTTTCAGGTTTGGATTCTATTCCTGTGTCAGGAAGTACTGTCAGAGAACTGTGAGCATTCATCATTATAAGCTCCTAAATAGCCCCCAGTTATCGCTACAGCTTTTCACAGTCTTACTTGAGAAAGAAAAACATGTGATTTCTTTGCAGCTATAGTATGCAAAAGGCCTTTTCAATGAGAATGAGACAGAAAGAAAATGCGGAGAGATTTTTCAATAAAGCAAATTGTAAGAATCAGTGTCTTTCACTTAAAGGATTCTGGAGAGTTGAAGTCTTTTCCTGTTGTGTAGAAAAGCATGGGGCATCAGAAGTCTCCCTACTTGACAGGAAAAACAGCCACGCAATATAAAGAATTCAGACATTTTATTCTCTTTGTTGGGGACAGACAATTCCTCAGCATCCTTGGCTGTTTGTGCTCACCCTAGCTTCACACTGTGAGTTTCAGGATCTTTTCACTCTTCAGGTTCAGGGTGCATAGCATTTAATCAATTGATTTTATTTGAGGGTGACTCAGAGAATAATGGAAGACAAACATAGGGTGGTATCATTTAAAAGTTAGGGAATTGGATGAATACCCTCAGTGCTAACAACAATGATGGAAACGAACTGTACTTAGTGCACTTTAAGGTGCTAAATTAACACACCACTGTTCAGTTGTTCTCTATTCCTTCATGCACTTTTGATATACTTGAGAAGTGTTTCACATCACTACTATTTTAAGTATATAGATTTTGTGGTTATAAACTGATTAAAGAGGGTTTTCAGAAGAAATGGGGATTTGATTCCCTTCAATATCATTGAAAGGTCAACCTTTGTTTCTGTTTGACAGGTCAACATGGTGATTGGCATTTTGGTATTTAATAAACTTGTTTCCAGAGATGGGATCCTAGATAAAAAGCTCAAACACAGAGCCGGGTAAGCTGCAATTGGTGGATTTTGAAGGTTCTTTATCAATAAACCCCATACTCCAATTCTAGATCTTCACTGATTCTATTTGACTGGGCTTTGAGTTTTGTCTTGACATACCAGTATATCTAGTAGATTCTGCCATTCAAAAAGTTTCTAATATGCTATTTGTAAGCAATGTGACCAAATTTTCAAAATAATAAAGTAGACTGTGAAAAAAATCTAAATTTATTCATGTATATTATAATATTCAAGAGAGAAGATTAAATGGTAAGGTTAACTAAAAATACTTGTCTTTGGGTGAGACTTCAAAAATTCCTTAAAGCAGGAAGGTAGGTTGACTGTAACATCAACATGGAAACACAACTGAATCAGGACAAGTAAATCTTAGTGAAAATACTGCATTTTCTTTGATTTTATAAAACAGAAAAAATTTTCTTAAAATTATCTCTTGCCAGATATATGCTTATAAAATATTTTCATTGTGACATTTTGACTCTAACTTGCTGGAGAAGTTTATTCACAATGATCACATGTACATTTTAACCACTTACAGAATTTTTAAAAGTATCTCCTTTAATTTTACTGTTATAGTATCATCATATCTAATGATATTTCATAAGTAGATTGATAACCATCTTTTATGATATCTTTACCTCATCAAATAAATTTGTAGAAATTTGAATGAAATATATTTGAATTTGCCTTTGTCTCATAAAAGTTTATAACTTCTTTTTATAAAATTGTCCCTTGATTCAAAACTTGCTCAATCTTCACTCTCATTTCTTTCATAATTTATGTTATTACTTTATAGTCATGGAATTCGATCACCAACTGGCAGGATTTTAAATCCTATGTTTTTATCATCTGTGAAATTATTTAAAGCATAGGGTGCTCCAATATTTAAATAATTAAAGACTTGATTTATCAACTTTGAATATAAAAATTATAAATATTTGATATCATTAATATTATCACATACATTGTATTAGAAATGTGATGGTATAGTAACATCACTGGAGTTCCTTCTTAAAAAGGATCATTTTCCATTTAGAATCTTCCTTTTATTTCAGATGACTCTCTAGAGCCTCTTTGAATGGTAAACTTGAACTTAGTATAGAGAACTTGAAGTCTTCACACTATTACTTTGTTAAACTGCCAGGTATAACTTGAATTGGAATCAGTGATTTCTGTTCAGATTAATCATGTAGGAATGAATAGGTAGGTAGGTAG
>PVHY01019588.1:0-27166 GCA_004024945.1 Uropsilus gracilis | reverse complement strand
CAGACTCAAGCAATCCCCAGCCTCAGCTTCCCAGGTAGCTGGGATGACAGGCACGCACCACCACGCCCAGCGATTTTTTTTGGAACTAGGTCTCACTACATGCCCCCGGCGGGACTCGAACAGCGACCCCTGACTCTGGCCATGGCTTCCTAGGCTGCCGCTTACAGGCATGCACCACTATGCCTGGCCTGTATTTTCTACTTTGCTTCCAACCTTGTATGTTCTACTCTCTTTCCAACCACGCACTGCCCTCTGACCACGAAGACCCTTTCCTGAACTGCCTGGCTACACATGCCACACCTTGCCCTCTGTCTCTACCTGGCTGATGGAAAGCACAGCACACCTCCCTCAGGCAGCCCACCGGCTCCATCCGCGAGGGACCGCCTTCCTGGCAGAGGACGCCAGCGATGAACCCCAGTTGCTTCCCGGACCTGGCATCACGGCCCTTCCTGGAAACCACAGCCGCACTAGGTCAGGCGCTCGAGCATGCAGCGCCTCCCTTCCTCGCCACACGGATCCTAGCGCAGCAGCCGCCCTGAGACACGGCGAGATTAGTGCCATTTTAGAGATAAAGACACTGAGTCTGGGAGAAAATGAAACATTTCCTTGCAGATCAAAGAGTTATTTAGTTAGTTGTTTAGCTAGCGGTGCAGCTAGGACTCAAACCCAGGGCTCTCTCGCCACTCACCCCGAAACACGCCCTGTCTTTGATGTTTCCTGGTTTCCTCCCTTTAAAGCATTCCTCCTACTGCTATGAGGCAGGATTAGAGTTCTTCCTCCCCTGGGATTTGAAGAACCTTTAAAGGACTGGCAGAAGCCAGCGTTAACTCTTTACTGCTCGCAGGGAGGATCGCAGCCATTTTGCACGAGGGTCATCCTGGCGTGAAGGAGCAGAGCTGCGACCGTGGTGGCAATGGGGCCTTAGAGTGCCCCATCCCCAGCCATTTCACCCGTAGGCCGCTGCTTAATAGCGCCGCCTCGGTGAACCCCCCCCCAACTCCTGATGCTAGAGGGATGATAGCTCTTCTCTTGTGTG
The DNA here is from genome assembly GCA_004024945.1 of Uropsilus gracilis. Classification (NCBI taxonomy): domain Eukaryota; kingdom Metazoa; phylum Chordata; class Mammalia; order Eulipotyphla; family Talpidae; genus Uropsilus; species Uropsilus gracilis. Next base: position 26,130 of record PVHY01019588.1, on the reverse strand, counting down.
CCCAGTGGGCAAGGCACACCCTCCTCCCGTGGCCCTACTGCTCTGCGTGGTGACAGCAGTCTTGTCTCTTCCATCCGGCCCCAGCTCCCTATGAGGCAGTCACATTTGCTTGTCGCGGCTGTGGCAGATGGCCTCCCGCCTCTCCCTGCCCGGCTTGCTTGCCCCAGCTCCAGGAGGACCCACACCCCACCCGCCCTGGTTAGCCCTCCACCTCCACCTCAGGGGCTCCACAAATCACCCACAATGCTAGAATCGGGTTGTTTCTCACATAGACGCGTCCCCAGGAGACAGGGCTCGGTGAAAGTGGTCTTATATATTTGCCATCAAACCTACTAAAAAGCATCTTCTCCCATCCCAGTAGTTTCAGAAATACTAACTGAGGCAACTGATGGAATTCCATGGGCATCGGGAAGGTGGCGCCATCACGATCTAGCTGGTCTCACCCTCCAGGGTTACAGGGAGTGGCTGAGGGTCTTGCCTTCAAGTCCAGGCACCCCAGCCAAGTGTGTTCCTTCTCCCAGACTGTGGAATCTTTCGGCTCAGCAAGGGTAGCAAAAGGGTAGCAAAAGCTGCGTGGCTGAGTGGAGCTTCAGGAGCAAACCATTCCAGTTCTGGTTTCCTTACTCAGATTCCAATCGTCTGAGCAATGCATTACTTAAAACCTCAAAAATCCAAAACGTCGCATTGAAAAGGTAGCTGAGGAAGGCCCCGGCTCCTCCACGCTCTCACTCTGCCGGCACTCGGGTTCGGGATCAAAACTCAAGATGATGTTAAAAAGCCCCGGTCGCCTCGATTCGCAGCTTTCCTGGGCAAGGGCGAGCCATCCCCTTGTGCACGCAAGTCCGCTTTGCTCAGTCTGTTCACAAACTCGAGTTAAAGTTATCAAGAAATCCTTCGCGCCCCCCCGAGCGTAATCTCTTCATGTTTGTCAGAAGTTAGCAGAAGTTGTGTGTCTCCTAGTAGATGCAAGTGTAAGGCACTCGGTGATGAACACAGGCCTGCTGCTCCGGCATGGTGGACATTGGGAGAGAGCGACTTTTCTCCAATACGGTCCAAAAGGCGTCTTACAGATGGAAGCCATGATGAAATGCCACTTGAAATAAGCAGGCCCTCTGTGGTGCAAAACACCCACATCCACTGCCTCAAACCTCAGCGCGCTTGGCTCCCTCTGCCTTTTGTCATCATGGATAGACAGAGAAATCCTAGCCAAGATGCATGCTTTAGCAGATGTTTTGCAAAAGGTTCCATTCTTCTGGCCTTCAGCACATGTGGAGCTGTCAGGAGCCCTGTAAAGATTTTATAAGTCTTATAAGTCATAGTTTATTGAGCCTGGGATGGAATTTAATATATCACCATGGTTCTGGAAGTTCCCTCATTTTTGTATGTTATAGTCTATGGTTTTATTTACCTCTCAGCCAAAAACACTGGCTATAAAAATGTGCAGGCAGGGCAGCCGTGGATGCCCCTGTGCCATCGCCCTCTGCGCCCAGCTCCTCTTGGCCTCACCTTGACAGCGCTGTCCCTCTCTTCTCACGACCGCCGCCACCAGAGCACCAAGGCAGCACGTTAGCAGGCTTGGCATTCGTTTCAGTTTCCTTCGGAGGCAGTGTTTCCCGAGGTTTCTTAATGAACCCGAAGTCTTCCGCAACCATCGAGCAGTCCCACGTTTACCCAAACGATCATTTGCCATGTGATGTTCCACTCATGCCAGAGGGCGCCGGGATTCCGGAAGTCATGTAGCTGTCAGGAAGATGAGGACTGAAGGGGGAGCGGGATGGTGGTCTCGGGGTGCATGGTTGATGGGAGGGCCAGGCCTGAGGGGAGCAAGCACTGTACGAAGATGAGCGATGTTGTATGAAGATAAGAGAACGAAAGAATTCAGGCACGAAAAGAAAAGTTAGGACCGAAAGGCGACATGTGCACTTCATGCAGAGATCAGCTGCTTCCTGGGCGCTTGCATGTTGACACGTTGTAGCCAACGTGAAGCACATGGAGGAGACTCTGCAACGCTGAGGAGACGCTGATGAACACGCGTCTCTCAGTGATTCTATGTGGCAACCCCCCCCCCACCTTTTAAAGTCCCCGTTTTATGGATGAGGAACCTGAGGCCTGCAGACAGGAAGGGCCAGGCCGCGATGCCACCGCGAGTCTCTGGCCTACAGGACTTGGGCTTCGTGGCTCTGTGCTGCACCGCAGCTTGGCACGCTGCTTTTATTTATTTATTTATTTATTTATTTATTTATTTATTTATTTATTTATTTATTTATTCATTCATTCATTCATTCATTCATTCATTCATTCATTCATTCATTCATTCATTCATTCATTCATTTATTTTTTGAGACTAGGTCTCACTATTTTTGCCCGTGGAACCGCAGGCTCACGTTGCCCAGGGTACCACAGACTCAAGGCATCCCCAGGCTCAGCTTCCCAGGTAGCTGGGATTACAGGCGTGCACCACCATGCCCAGCTATATTTTGTGCCCCGACGGGACTTGAAGCCTGGCCCCGGCCGCGGCTTCCTAGGCTGCCGTTTACAGGCGTGCGCCACCATACCCGCCCTGCACGCTGCTTTGAGAAGGACTGTAGGGCCATAGGCCACGGTTTGGGACAGAGTGAGGCGCACGGTTTTCAAGCCCCGAGGCAGGAATGGATTTCCAGGGGCATTTTTTCTTCCCGATACCCACTCTTTCTTAAAGCTGCTTCGGAGCCCCCTCGTGGTCTTCTGCCCTCCACTAGCCACGCTGCTGTCTTTCCTTTCTACTCCCCGAAGCAGCTTTGCTGTTCTTTTGATCACAGGTTACTATACTTGAACTATAATGAGTTCGTTCCTGGATTCTCTCAACACTATTTTTAAGTGTCTCTTCTGTGCGAGGTCACGTGCTCAGCACCTGGGGACATGGAGACAGAGCCTGTCTCCTGCCAGCGACTTGCCTCTGGCCCAGGCAGCCAGGCTGCTCCCAAGCGTGGTAGGCGCTGGCCCTCATCGGCCGCGTCCTCTGCACCTTGAGCCAAGGGGGGCACCTTACAGTTAGGACCGTGTCTTTTCCATCGACTCCTTCCATCAGGTGTATTTTGTAAATCCCGCTGACAAGAGGAGGAAACGGAGTCTGGGGACGGGAAATGACTTCTTCCATGAAGGATCTGGGATGTAAAACAAAAGCCTGAGTGCTGACCACCACCCTTCACTCTCTCTTTGCAGGACACAGGGTCGACGGGAACGGAAGCGCCTCGGAAGAGTGACAGCTAAAGTACTAAGTGGCTCCTTAGGAGGGATGTGCTTTCGTGCTGGTCTTCTCTGCTTTCCACCCCGCCTCAGGCACGGGAACTGGCTCATCTCCACGCCTCGGTGCTTGGCCCGATGCTATGGCTCAGGACAGGTGACCGGACGAGTTGGATGGAATTTCATACTGTGGCTGTTTTCTGGACTCTGATGTGCTTGAAGTGCCTTGTAGCGAAACATATCACCTGCAGCATCAGGTTGCTCTGTGTATGAATGCCACCTTTGCTCCCTGGCACCGTGGTACCCTTGAATGAGCTGTTTAACATCCCTGATCCTCAGTGCCCTCATCTTTAAAAATGGGGATAGTGATAGTTCTTATGAAATTTGAATAAAGTGATGCCCTTATGAAACTCTCAGGGAGTATGAACAATTATAATAATAACCAGACCCTTCATTTGAGACAAAATTTGGAATATTTTCACTCGATCCTCATGATACTCAACCAAAGTTTATTACCCATATACTATGTATAAGACAGCTGCATTCCTTCCCATATCCTCATTGTCAAATATGGGTTTTAAGGAATGCTAATGTAACATATGGAAAACACAAGTAATTTCCATAATGAAACTGTCATGCCAAAGGATACACCCATAATTTCTTCCTTTGCTTTTCTTTTCTATTTTTCTTAATTTCCTGGGAGTGAGAGAAATGACACCATGAGTTCTGGGAAGGCCAGATGTGCTGTAAGTGTAAATGCTCAACTACCTTAGAAATGAGAACTTGCAGATGAAATTTGTACTATTAATAATTAGGCTGGGAAAATAAAATTGATTCGGGTTTATCCAAGACAAACCTGGACATCTGGTGCCCTATGCTATGGTTATGAGCACAAGCTTTGGAGTCAGGAAAGACTTGAGTTAGTTGAGGCTCTATTCTGCTCTCTTTTTCTATTCCTTTGTAATCTCTTCCATGCTGTCTATTCTGTTATGTTGATGGCATCATGTGGAATTTAAGAAGACAGGTTCTGGATGCCAAAGAGATATGAGGTCCTATCTTTCTTTCTCCAGCACTTGTTAGCGGTGTGGCCTTGGGCAAATTATTTAACCTCTGTGAACCTCAGTTTGCCCACTGTACAATGGATGTGATGACAGTGCCTTATATCATAGTGTTTTAAAAGTAGTGGTAAGTCAGTCTGGAAGACTTTCTGAGTGGGACTGTTTGAGAAAGTTCTGGTTAGATTCAGAATGTACGTCAGGTGGTGAGAAGAGGATTAGCTAGCTTATGTGGGTCTGGGTTGTGAAAGCCTTGAAACTCAGGCAGAATATTTTGACCCCAAATATTGATAGTAGTGTTAACCTCTTTGCTCAAATTTCACCCTCACTTTCTCAGTGGGGCCTGCCTTCACAATCCCAGTGGTGAATAAGGCAGACAAAAAGTCCTGCCTTGAGGGAGCTTGTAGTCTGGGGGGAAAAGAAAATGACTAAAATTTAGGTAGATAGACAAGCACACAGACAAGCGGGCAGACAGACTGATTTCTGTAGATATCTATATAGGAATATAATTGCCATACACACCATGAAGAAAATGAACAGTATGCTATTAGGGGCTAACAGTAGTTCGGGGGAGAGCGGGTAACCTTATATAGACTGATCAGGCATGTTCTTTCTGAGGAGATGAGACTTCTGCTAAGAACCGGAGATTGAGAAATAACCCCTTGAAGAGTGATGGAGCATCCCAGACAGAGTAAAATAGCAATCGCAGAGTCCTAGAAACAGGAAGGAGAAGTTGAGGAGACTCATTTTGGCTGGAGAGTGAGCTATGAAGACAATAAAGGACTGTGATGTGATAGAAAGTGACAGGGGTAGGGGAAGGGGCAGGTCTTTTAAATAAGGGGTCAAGAAAGGCCTCTCTGAGGACCTGAATTAAGACCTGAGTGGAGACGAGGAATCAGCCATGCAAAGATCAGGGGAAAGAAATTGTCAGAAATAATGGCCACCGCAAAGGCTCCTGGGCCTCGCTGCCTGGCCTGTCAGAGAGAGAGAGAGCAGAGAGGCCATTCTGGTTGGAGTTGAGTCAGGGGGTAGGGAGTGGCAGGAGAGGAAACTGGAGAGCGGGAAGAAACCAAGTCAGAGGGCATCTCACAAATGGGAGGGGGTGAAGGGGAGACATTGAATTTTACCTCAAGTGAGGCGGGAAGTCCCAGGGCTTGGGGGAGGCCGTCTACGGGCAGAGAAGGTTTTGGTGTCCGTCTCTGGAGCCCTGCAGGCCTGCCGTCATATGCCACATGACTGTCAGCCCTGCCTCGCTCTGGGCTGTTGTTGCTAAGGGTATCCCGTCCGACACGCTGGACAGGAATCCCCTTGAGTCAGGGGCTAGGACGCAGGCATGTGGATATAAAGTGCCTATCACAGTGTGTGTGTGTGTGTGTGTGTGTGTGTGTGTGTAAGAGAGTCAGAGTGTAAGGGAAGGTGCATGTCTGTGTCTTGATGGTGATGAAGGTACAAGATAGGGAAGTAAGTGGAGAAGGCACAACATGTTGCTGGCATAACTCACATGTTGGCGCCTTTAGGGGTAACACCAGGGCAAATCCGTGGGGGTGCTTATTCAGTTATTGTGTGTTGGATTCAGGCTGGCTGGGGTGACATGCTGGGGCAGAAGCTGGGGAGGATCTCTCAGGGGTCAAAAGAGCAGCTTTCCTCTTGGGCACACTGGGCCTACCCTTACTTTGTAGGCACAACCATTTCTAGACTGATCAGGCAAGACTCTCGTGACAGTGACGGCTCAGAAATAAGTCTCTTTTTACCGAAGTGAACCTTTAGGACATATATCCAGGTCTCCAGAAAGTCCTCAAGCCTCAATAAATAATGTTAGTAGGTAATACTTCAAAGTACCTACTGTGTGCCGGCACGTATTGAGCTTTCTCTGTATTATTTAAATCTGACTACCATCTTACGGAACAGGGATTTCTATTATGAATGTTACCATTTTACAGAAAGAACACAAGTTCAGAGAGACTGAGGCGTTTGCTTCGGGCTACGTGGCTACTAAGGAGCAGAGCTGGGTTTGAACCTGGACCTGCCTCTTACTACTGGATGTTGCCTCTAACGTCAGCTTCTGCCGTGCAAAGTCCCACCTCTGCTGTGACATGGTTGGCTCCATTAAGATATACCTGCTAAGGCCAGGCATGGTGGCACATGCCTGTAAGCGGCAGGCTAGGAAGCCGCGGCCGGGGCCAGGGATAGCAGTTCGAGTGCCACTCAGGGCAACGTAGCAAGACCTAGTCCCAAAAAACAGCTGTGCGTGGTGGCGTGCGCCTATAATCCCAGCTACCTGGGAAGCTGGGGCTGGGGATCGCTTGAGTCTGTGGTACCCCGGACAAGGTGAGCCTGCGGTTCCATGGGCAAAAATAGAGAGACTTAGTCTCAAAAAAAAAAAAAAAAGATACACCTGCTGTCTTTCCAGGTTCCCCCAATGTGGAAGATCATAGGGCTTAAGCAGATGTCATTAACGAAGGCAGGGGCAGTACATTCCTGCTCCAGGTAAAGTCTGCTTGTCACATTTCTTGAAGCTAGAGATCACATCTTACATAGTGTTCAGGCGCCCCCAGTCTAAAGCACAGAGTAGCCTACAGTGCAGATGAAGCACAGAGTAGCCTACAGTGCAGATGTGCATTACCTGCTGAACTGAGTTGAACTCAGTTTCCCCCCATTCCAGCCAGAGATGCTCCAAATTTCTCCCTAGACTTTTAGGGGGCTTGGTTCAGTGGAACCCATGAGCATGTTTGGGATGGTGGAAGGAGCTGCCACGCACTTTCTAAGTCTCCCCTGATCTGCGAGGGGAGATGTCCTCTCTGCTCCCCACCTGCCTCCTTTACTTCATTCAGTAATGCATTTAGTTTATGAAAATGTGTAGTATTTTCACAGAAGCAAGGGAGGAAAGGGGGAGCTTGATAATTTATATTTTGCCAGCTTCATCAGCGCCTTAACATAGCCCCCTATTCAGGCTGTGAAGGCAAACTGTATACTCTCCCTGGGAATTGGGCTGCATGCCAGTGGTTGCAGACAGCTCAGCGGCTCTGCCTGTGTGCTGAGGCTGTCCTGGCCGGGCCAGCATGTGGATCAGATCAGGGAGCAGTAAATGCCATTTTGTCTTGATACTGAATTGAAATGAGGGGAAAGAAGGTGCCTATTTCATGAGATTAAAAGGAAAAGAATGCATGAGAAATGTTAGAGCTTGATGTACCATTAAGGAAGAATATGTGAGTCATGCAGCCGGAGTTTCAAACATGTAGGACTTTCCGAAACAACCCTAGAACTAGGATGGTTTCAGAGATGGCAAATGTTTAGAGAATATGCAGGAACCTAATACTAAGAGTAATTCAGTTTCACCTGTAGCTGTGTAAAGAGGGGGATTTTCTAATGTAGTTATAAGACCCATACTGCAGAATGGAGTTGGTTACCAACAAGTATACTCTTGTCTACAGTAATCATGCAGTTCCCAATTAGTAAACCTGGTTTATGGGCCAGGCTTTGTGCTTAGCATATGTGGACAGTGTGTTTAATCCTCTTAATAACCCTGTGAGGTTTGTGCTATTACTAAAATTGATTGATGTGGAAACTGAGGCTCAGAATGGTTAAGTAACTTGCTGAAGGTCCAGAGCTAATGAGTAAGCCAGCGAGAATTTTTGAAGTGAATCCCTGGCCTCAAGAGGAATTTTGATAGGACCAGAGCCACCAACTATGAGGATTAAGAGCTAGAGAGTTTCTCGAACGAAGGGCCGTAGAGAAGTACGTTGCTAGGATCCTGTTGTGTGTGTATGTTTTAAATTCTTTAACAGAGAAAGTGGGTAACTTTCATTGTACATCTTAAATAATGATCATCCAATTGCTTTTAACATGAGCAGCCATGGAGTGGTTAACTGGTGTTTGTTAGGAAATTCTCTTGGCAGTCGCTTTTTGAGAAAGATGATCAAACGCACATCAGGACTGCCAGTTAATGCCATCATTATTTACTTAGTATAAATTTACAATAACAGGAAAATATGTTCATGGAAATAAAATATCATCTAAAGAATTGAAAGAATTGAAAATGATTCCCATCTTTGTTGTTTGGCCTTACCTTCCTTTAAAAAATAAACAAACCTGTTTATCACTTTGTCATAGGAAACAATGACTGTGCTGATAAAAAAAAAGGTAAGCTTAGGTAGGAATAATAAATAACTATCATCTTGAATGAAAAAAACTTTGTAAAAAGTTTTTTTTAATCCTTTAAGTATTTTTTTTTTTGAAGAAAGGAGCGTGGCTGAAGAGTTAATTGATAAAACAAGCACCAAGAAATTGTATCTCTCTGCCTTCTTCCAAAATAACGTCAGAGTTGATATTTCAGCTGCTCCAAAATGTGGTCAATTTAGTTGCGTTCACTTTCTCCTTAGAACCCTTCCCTCCCATTAAATCAGTTGCTTCTCAGCCAGATCTACTCTTTCTGCCTTTGCTGTCTTTGTTCTTGCTAGTCCCGGGTACCTAGAATCCCTTCCTCAAACCGCCCCCCCCATCCTGTCTCCACTCACTATTCCAGGTTAGCTTCCGTGTGACTTTATGGAGTCTCTGCCGATCTTACATCACAATCTCTCTTTTTTCTCTGTCCCCTTCTCTGCTACCTGAGCGATCCCATGGCACCTTGCTTTTCTATTTATGGAGGCCTTGAAATGTAGTTCTTTTTGTTCACCTTAAAATTTAGCTCCTCGTATATTTGTCTTTTTTTTTCTACTTTCTAGATGTGCTGGAAGCAGAAGCTTTTTTTACTCGACTTTCAGTGGTCCTCTAGGGGCAAGCACTTTTCGAGCAATTCTTTCAGAAACATGTGCCAGACACTGGGTTTTCAGGGTGGGTGAAACAGTTCCTTCCCTCAAAGCTTCCCTGAGAGACAGAGCTTGAGAAGGGCTAAAGGCCTGGTCTCTAAATGGCCGGCTGCTGGTCAGAAACTGGAAGACACAAACTTAGGATTTCATGTCGAAGCCCTTCTAGAAGATGGCAATATTCAGGATCCGGCCGTGGGAGCTGAGGAAGCCAACGAATGTGAGTTTAGAGCATGCGGCGACTTTCCCAACTGACCAAGAGTGAAAAGGAGTGGGGGAGAAGATGCCAGCGAGCCAGATGCCAGAATCCTTAGTGAATAAAGGGGAATGCCCAGGAGAGGGCCATAGAGACATCCCATGGAAGATGGCGTCTTCGAAGGGTGACACTGTGGGCAGAAAGACTTCTCAGGAAGCTGAAACGTGGGGCCGGTAGGGGTGGGGAGGCAGCAGGAGGGCCTCCCCACCTCACCCTCTCTCCTCCAGAGTCTGGTAGCTCAGAGATCAAGCAGCTCTCATGGGTGAGAATGCGGCGCCGAGCCTCATTGTCTTTGCTGAGAGCCGGCCCTTTGTTCGGGCAGGAAGTGGAAGGTGTTCTGTGCAAACACGGAGAGTACAGAGGTGCTTATTTATAAGTTGAATAAATATAGACAAAGCTGATAAAAAGGGAGCGGTGGGCGGGGCCTGAGCGATAACCTCGTCTACCGTTAGTTATCGCTTTACGGTGAAAGATTCCGAGGCCCAAAGCGAAGATAGTGTTTCCGATTGGGTTTCGTTCGCTAAGTAACTTTTTCAAACCTTACGAGCAGTTCAAGCAGCTCTTTTGACACATAGATCAGCGTTTTCCGGAATGTGCTTGAAGGCCTCGCAAGGTGGCCTGCGGACTATTGCATAGTGCTGTGCTTCTCACAGACCAGCAGGTCAGCTAAGAGCAGACAAGTCACTATTTCCACAAACTAATGAACCACTTGCTGACTTTCTGCTCTGGCATGTTCTTTCCTTCCACATATTTATGGCTTGATTTCTCCCCTCAGCCCCAACCCCCACCCAGGTGTGTGCTTTTCACATACAATCCTTGACGCTTCCACCACACCTGGGAGCTTCCGCCTCAGCACCCCACTACAGACATTCCCCCAAAGGCCGTCAAAGACCATCGGCTCACCTCACGGGCGCTTTTCCGCCCTCATGTTCGACCTCTTAGCAGCGCTTGATACTGATAGTCATCCCTTCCTTCCTGAGGTACGTCAGGTCCCTTCGTTGTTATATCTAAGACCCTACTGCTCAGTCCATAGCCATGAAGATTTATATATGTGCTTTCTTTGAAGCATTTTATGGCTTTAGATTTTTATATTTAGATTTTTGATCCCCTTCATGGTAATATTTATATATGATATTAAATCAGGATTCAACTTTATTCTCTTGCATATGACTGTCCAGTCTTCCTAACACCGTATTTTTGAGAAGATTGTTCTTGGCCTATTGAGTTGTCTTGACAGCCTTGTCAAAAACAAGTGGAGGCTATTTTCCAGTCATTTCTCCACAAGGGGTTATAGTGACCTTTCTAAAGGGTAAATCCAATCCTACTTGGAGCTCTTGGATGGCATTCTACTGAGGCATGGCCACTAATTTAACAATTGTATACCTACATGTAAAGCTTTGATTGTCAAATGTGCTACAGCAAGATTTGTCTTGAGGATCTATAATAGAGGGGTTTGGCCTATATGGGAAGGTGTCTATTATTTTTTTCACTTTTGTCTCCTCAATCAAAACTCTTTTCTTCTTCTTCTTCTTCTTTTAATTTTTTTTTAGGTAGCTCAGCACTCTAGGTTCTAGTTGAATTGATTGTGCTTTTAATGTCTTGTGAGGAATAAAGGAATCTTGTCTACATCTAGCTTGTTCATATCTAACCACAGTAAGCATCTTAGAAAAGGGTTGCAAATATTGTAACCAAGTGCACGATAATAAAACTTTGTTAAAGGAAAAATGATTTTCATGCTTCATTACAACTGTAGGCATTCCAATTTAAACATTAAAACAAACACACCAGACCTTTTTTTTTTTTTTTTTTTTGAGACTAGGTCTTGCTACTTTTGTCTGTGGAACCGCAGGCTCTCGTTGCTCGGGGTACCACAGACTCAAGCAATCTCCAGCCTCAGCTTCCCAGGTAGCTGGGATTACAGGCGCGTGCCACCACACCCAGCTATTTCTTTGGAACTAGGTCTCTCTATGGGCCCCAGGTGGGACTCGAAGTGCAACCCCTAGCCCCGGCCGCTTCATAGGTTGAAGCAGCAGCTGTACACTTTTTAGGATGTAGAAACTTAAATAATGATGTTTCCTAGGCAGTAGGTTTTGGTGTCTGCTCTAATTTATATACATAAGAATGAAGAATGCAAATCATAGAGATCAAGACCAGGGGATATAATTCAATGTCAGAGCCTTTGACTACAGACGAGACTACAGACGAAGTGGTCCTTGTTTCAAAAAGTCATAGGCATCAGTCATATTTTTTCCTGTTTAGGTTAAGCGATAGTGTATATGTGTGTGTGTGGGTGTGGGGGGGTGTTACTGTTTCTTTGTTTTCTTGGAACTTACTGACTTTAAACAATACTTTATGAAGTCTTCTGACTATCGTTAACAGACGCTGGAAAGAACTAAAGGCAGACAACCATGTTGAAAAAAGAAAACACAGGAGGTCAGATTTAGGTAAATGAGGTTTTACTAACACAAAATATTTAAGAATCATAATACTCTGCTTCATAATTTAGTTACCACTTTTTTAACACATGAAGTTTCCAATGGAAAAATCCTGGGGAAATATTCTGATGAAAAAATTTTGTATGTTATTACTTCCTAGTAGAAATCATTATTTTTAACAACACTCATTTTAATTTTACCATTTTAGACAGAACGAGATAAAAAAGAGTAGAAAGGATTCTCCTTGAAAGTGGAAAACTAGTTGATCATGAAAGAATTTTTGATGCATTTGAAAGAACTAAATAGAAAGCTGAATTTTCCCCCTAAATAACAAACACACAATGTAAAATATCTTTAGGTATCAAGTTAGCACACATCTGAAAATTCAACACGTAGGGTACAAATTCCCTCTTCTCTTTTTCTTCAGAAGTTATTTACTCACCACCCCCCACCTTTTTTTTTTAAAGTTGGAGATGTCCTTGGAGACCTTTTAATTAGCACATCAGGAAATTTGGGGTTAAAGTCACAAAGCTAGTTAATTGTCATATTGGATTCAAACTTGTGTCTTTTCCTTGTCATTTTTGTCTTCATAGAAAAGAGTACTGCGTGCATACAGATCTATAAACATATTCTCTCTTTTTTTCCTGATTATGAGTCTAATCATTGTAAAAATAGACACCAGTCCAGTGTAGAAAGCAGAGTGAATTCTAGCTTTCCATTTCAGTGAGAGGCCGGAGCCCATAGATCAAAAGGGAGAGATGTCACCTTAGTATATAGCTTAGAGCTTAAAGCTGAGAAAAGTCTAATTTTTGGAACTTGTGCTTCTTTCCCATACCATAGGAAAACATTCATTCAAAGTCTGTCATTACCGCAGACCCAAATTTAGAAAGTTATGGCTGTGATATTGCTACTCTTGAAGGAAGACATCACACAGAGCAGTTTTGCAAAATGTTATGAAATTGAGTGCTATGGAAACAGGACACCACCCGACTCCCCTTTGCCACACATGAGGTAATCATTTGAATTATACCTTTTCGAAGGCATGTTAGAATGCATTTTTAGATCGCTGTTTGAAACGGTGATTAACATGACCCTTTTGGGGGAATTTTGATTTGCTTGTCAGCTGCCTGGAAACACAACAGGCTCTAAAAGAGGGTTTATCACACAGTGATACAACCCCAAAGCCAAGGTGCATACAGAAAGAAGAGAGAGCTTTTTTTTTTGTCCTGGTGTGGCTCAGATATTTATTAATCAAGATGGCATTTGCAGTGGCAAATCCCTTTTCCCCTTTCATACCTCCTCTGGCTGGCATATGATGATGGCATTAGAGATGATGCCACTTGGTTGATCATGCACTGCTGATCACCATTCAAGGCAACAGGAAGAAACAAAAGAGAAGGCCCCAGTCCCCAGACTGCTAATGTGAGGGTGAAATTGCTCATTTGAAATGTTTTAAAATTTCATCCCATATCTAAGCAATAACGAACTGTGTTACTTTCCTTTTCTTCGTGTATGCTGTTAGATGGGAAGCCGTCCATTATTTATGAACTACTTGCAAAGCTGCTCCTCCCATCACTCCACCTCCCTCCCACCACTGTCTTCCAGCACCAATCCTAAGTATTCTGTGTCTTATTTCATAATCTTCCCTTTGTTCTACTCTGTGCTTCTAGTTGAAATATAATGGGCTATTGGAAATGTGTCACATTGGCAAGATCAGGTGCCAGAAAAAAAGAGAAAAGAAATTCTCTATAAGTAACATTTGCATTCTGTGGGGTTCTCATGATTTTACTAAATATCCTATTGCTTCATGTTTAGAATTCATTTGACTTCATTTAGAATTCATTTAGAATTCATTGCTTGACATAATAAGGTGCTTTATAAAAGACACAATTAGACATTTGTCCTGGTTACTACTTACACTGTTTAAAGAGACAGATAAAATATTTATGGGTGAGTTTATGGACAGTGAGGTACCGGATGCACCTCCTTGTTGATTGGAGTTGCTGCTGTAGGGCCATAAAAACACAAAGTCTTAAGAAATTTTGAAATGATCTCTGTAACTGTTATGAGAAGCCAAGATATTCATGAGAAAATGAGAAAGTCTCTGGAATGGCGTGCCATCTTGGAGATTTTGTAATTATTATGTAGAAGCTATATTATAGCCTCATTGCTAATATTATTGAATTAAATCATGTTAAGAAGGAAATCTAAACCATAAAACAACTTGGGACTTGGAGAATACCATTCATTCTTTTTTCATTAAATCCAGGCAATATTCTAGGCAATGCAGTAATGAACAAAATGGACAAAAACCTTCTGCTCTTGTGAGCTTAAATTCCAGTGAAAAAATACTAATTGGATCAACTCAAAAAATGTACATGTAGGTGGAGGACTATTGAGTACTATTATTGTGCTGATTTAATCACAGAGGACTGGTGACAGGCTCAAAGATTTATCTGCAATCCTCTAAAGACATTAAGATCACATGCAATTTGACAACTAATAGACATGCTTTGAGATAAGTTTCTTATACGACCTGTGTACTGTATGCCGTAGCTCAGATAAGAGAGATGTGGGGGGGGAGGGACCACTCAGTTGTAAACGATATGCATCAATCTCCAGTTTTATTTCCTTCCTGAAGGACAGGGATAGTGATAAACTGCTCATGAACATATGGGATCTGGCTACAGAATCAGGATTTTCTGGGTGTGTTCAAGATAAACTTACACATCTTAAAATTTTTCCCTAATTTTTTTTTCACATACATCATATACGGCCCTGAAGAAGGAATAGTGTGTTTTGCTTGGTGGGTAGTGCAAGAGAAAGAGCACACTCTTAACAATTAGAGAATGATGGTTCTAGGCCAGGTGCCTTTCACAAATGGGGTAACCTTGTGCTTTTTCTCCTTACAGGGTCACAACTTCTCCATCTGTAAAATTAGGAATTTGGCAGATGATGCTTAATAATCCTTCCAACAAATACATTCCATCTATGACATGATGATTTAGGATCATATAGAAGATCCTTCCCAGACTACAAATACAGAGTTTAATTTCTCACTTTAAATCATATTCTCTCTTGGAATCCATTTAAACACTTTTTTAAAGCTAAAGAGGCACATAAACAACCTAGAAGAGCTATTTTATTTGAACCTCAAAGTTCCAAGTAAAATAAAATAATCTTTAGAAATAACAGCCCAAGATTTATGTGTCAAGATGGAGTCCATTTCTGATTACTGTTCCAATACTATAAATCTCGGTGAAGTTTAAATATAAACTTCTTTTGAATTCAGTGGAAATGACTCAATGATGCTGTGTGCCCAGAATAGTCATTTCCTTCCATATCAGACAATTTTCTGCATATTAATCATGAATAAGAAGCACATGTTCATGCAGTCTGATCTCATTGATACCCATTAATTAATCTAATTGATAAGACTGACATCATATCTATGGCAATGTGCTAAGCTCCTTATATTCCCCAAATATATACAGACTATATGTATACCTATAAAATCCATACATACATCAAGTTGAAACTGGGTGCCCTCCCCCACCCTCGGGGGCGTGGCAGTTAAAAACTCATGGCAGTTAAAACTGCCAGAGGAAGCAGCTGAAGGAGAGGATTGGCACAAGGAAACCACGTGAAGCGGACAGGGGGGAGGAGAGAGTTTTTGGCACCTGGAGAACGACGCGGGAGCAGAGCCTTCCGGAGAGGAGAGAAGAGAAGGGCAGGCGGGTAAAGAGGAGCCCGAGTGACCAGGCTGGGCAGAAGCCCCCTGGAAGAGTGAGCTGGAGGTGGCAAGGAGCCATGGTGACCGGTAGAAGAGTGGCCAGTGTGGCGAGTGTGGCACTGAAGCAAGGTGATAGGGAAAGCTGGTACCTAGAGATGGCCAGTGATTTGGAAAGCTGGTTTGTGCACCAGCAATTGTGGAAGAAGTTGAAGCACCTTGAAGAAAAGAGCAGTTCGGGATACTGGAGAGAGAAGAAGAGAAGAGAAGATGCCAGAGAAAGACTGAACTTTGCAGAGAGCCAACCTCTGAGGCTTGGAGGGGCAAAGGGTACCATCTTGGACTGTGTCTTTGAGACCTTTGGTACCGAGAATGGTGACTGGGGTAAGTTAACTGCCACTTGTGGCTTTAAGGATCTTTTGTTTTCCCGTTAATATTTCCTTGTAAATAAAATCCCTTGTTAAGCTGCATTTTGAGTGGCAACTGCTACCCGTGGGTTATGATAACAGACCTGTGGCTTGGTAAGTTGGAGGCTTTCCCTTTTCGACCCGATTTCAAAGTCACTATTCATCTTACCTCAAGTTTTCATATTACTGATATTTAGACATTACTGTATCTATATTTGCAAATGAATAAACCGATTCAAAGAAGGCAAGTGATTTGACTAAGATCTCATACTTATTAAGTGCCAGAGCTTGTATTCAAACCTAGGTTCTTCCTGATCGGAATGTCTAATGGTTTGGGGTATGTATGATGCCACTCCACTGTCGGGAGCTGTGCGTGCTCTCCTTGGCCTGCCTGGTAAAGCTGCTGAATGTTTGCTTAATTGGAATACCACCTTCAGGTGGAGTAGGTTTGGCCATGTCCTGAGATGTTTCAGGTGAAACCCCTCTGTTGGTGGTGGTGACTATGAAAGTCTGGTGCAAAATAAACTGGGGGTCATAGTCCGGAGGGAGAAGCTGTGAGCCGCTTCCGTCGGGGTCTTCTTGACTCAACGTTAATCCTTACCCTCCCGGCTGGGTGGCTGGATCACAACAATTGGTGCCTGAACTGAGACACTGAGTTTGGGAAAATCAGCAAAGGACCTGGGTGGGGGGTGGGAAAGAGATATCTGGTATAGAGGGAAGCAGAGTAGCATTAGGGCAGAAGTAATGGGGAAAACAAGGGGGAAGAGAGCTTTTTGCTCAATCGCTAATATACATGGTAAAACAGAAGGGAATTAAAGTGCCCCAGTTTCAACTCGAGAAATTTTAAAAAATTTATTGAAGAGCTATGCCTTTGGCTTCAAAAAGATGGGACAGTTAGCGCTGTAACCTGGGAAAAGGTAGGACAATCAATACAATTTTTTTCACTGAAAATGGGCCTGAAAGAGTCCCTATTGATGCTTATGGTCTCTGGTATTTAATATGGGATTGTTTAGACCCCACAGCTGAGCATGAGAAATGGCCGATGACTGAAATAGCCCCAGACGCTGAGGATAATAAAGAAACAGAGCAGGAAAATAAAAACTTGGTAACCGCAGCAGAGGATGATGATCTACCTCTGGCAGAGAAGGAGACATTAGAAGATGAGGCTGCGGAATACTGTAAAAAACATCGGTGCCTAACAGCAACTGAGCCCCCACCTCGGTTGTATCCAGCACTAGAGACTTTAAAAGTTAAAAACCTGAGCCGGTCAAAAAGGAAGCAGAAATGCAGCCTTACATATGGAGCTCAGAAAAGAGAACAAAGGAATTGGAGGCTGAAAAAATAACGTACCTTCCTTGTGTGCCTCCTGTATATGCATTAAAACCTCCTAATCCTCATACTATCAATAGTTATTAGAGATTCAGGGACAGGCACGGTGGCTCGTGCCTGTAAGCTTCAGTCTATGAAGGGGCCGGGGCCTAGGGATCGCGGTTCGAGTCCCGCCTGGGGTCCGTAGCGAGACCTAGTTCCAAAAAAATAGCTGGGCGTGGTGGTGCTCCTGTAATCCCAGCTACCTGGGAAGCTGAGGCTGGGGATTGCTTGAGTCTGTGGTACCCTGGGCAATGAGAGCCTACGGTTCCATGGGCAAAAATAGCGAGACCTAGTCTCAAAAAAAAATTCAGACTCTTATGGAACAGGCTGTGGAGCACTTGACACTGATAGAAAAGACTGATAGAGCCACTTGTTGCACCTGGGCCTTGTTTAGCATTCCCAGTCTGAGAAACACCAGGTCATCAGGGCACACAAGCGTTTCTCCTGTAAACAAATCAAAGAATTAAAAACTGCTGTGTCTCAATATGGACCACCAGGTCCTTATATTATGGTCCTGTTGGAAAGGCTTAGATAAGGAAGGGCAGGGAAAAAACACCAATCAATCCTACAAGCAGCTTTAAAACACACTAGAGAGATATTTCCACAAGTTTATATTACATGGATGACATCTTATTAGCCTGCCGATGTGAGTCTCAATTGCTCCAGGCATTTGTGCATATGTAAATTAGTTTAGGTGCTAATCAGGGCGAGGGCATGTTTGTGTTTTCTCACATGATGCTGAAGGAGGATGCTGGTTGCCAGAAAGATTGGTACAGCAAGTGGAAGATGTGCCCGAGAATAGTGATGATGATAATGTGCAGGAATCTGTGAACAATTTGGATACTGTGGACATATGTTCCGAATCCCCTGGCTCTCCATCCAGTAATTTGGGAAAGTAGAGAAATACTAGTGAGAACAAATAAGGATTGCCAGGATTGTCATCCCCAGTGCAGGCTATTCACAAGTCTATGAAATACACCGGTATTGAACATGGGACTCCTGGATGTTGTACTAAGTTGGACAATTTGCTGGGATGTATGAACATGTGAAAAAGGATTTGAATGATTGCTATTCAGGGTACTGGACTATGGCGTACAAGGACTGGACATCCTCAAAGAAAACTAAGGAAAGTAGCTGCAGCCCTGAATTGAACACACCTGCAAACTCCCTACTCTAAATTATGTTAATGGTTTAACATAAGTTGCTATGATTGTAATGTATCCTCTTGTATCTATGCTAATGACAGTAAGGTTAACACAATAACTTCGATATATCAACCACCTTTTGTTATAATCCCAGTTGATGTAACTAATGAATGGCACGATGCTGGTTGGTTAGCTATTATGAAGTTGTACTCATTGACCTGGGAGAGCTGTAGACATTATGGGTATTCAAACTAATAAAGTGTAATACAGAATATGCTCATCTATGTGTTACTAATGTTACTTATAATGCATCTATGTACGGATAGGATAAGGTTAAAATGCATTTTCTTGGTATATAGTCACACATGAATTCATCCTTTGGAGTTACATAGGTATATTTTAGACGTACCAGATGCAATTCATTTGTCATGTGATATTGATCAAGCTGTTCATGACATTTCGGCTCAGGTGGCCAAACTGAATCCTCATTGGTCTGGAGAATTCCATTTGCTAATGATATTTTATCATCTGTAACCTGGTGCAAACTTTAAATACTAAAGCAGCTGAACTCCATCACCTTAATGTTCGCCATCCAAATCCCCTCTGAGTACTGGCTAGCTAATGACGGGTAAGATTTGCAGCACTCAGTGATCAACCTAAGACAGGGCTTGCAAAACAGCCAGCCGCTTTTGCTTGTCCCCATGACAGGTAAGACATTGAAGGGATTCTGAACAACCTGAGACAGGCACAGTAGCTCTCTCATATTTACTGCAAAAAAAAAAAAAGGAAGGAAGGGGAGGGAATGTCAGGAGCTGTGTGTGCTCATTATTAGCCTGCCTTGATAAAGCTGCTGAAGGTTTGCTTAATTGGAATACCACCTTCAGGTGGAGTAGGTTTGGCCAAGACTTGAGAAGTTTCAGGTGAAACCACTTTGTTTGTGACTATAAAAGTGGTGCAAAAATAAACGGGGGGCCATAGTCCAGAGAGAGAGAGGCCGTGAGCCACTTCTGTCAGGTTCTTCTTGACTCAACGTTAATCCTTACCCTCCCCCTCAGGACCGTTTGATTACATCATGGCTGGCCCGTGACACCCCACAACAGTTATGTTGGGGCAATAGAAGACTTACGAGCTTTACTTTATAGATGAGAAAATGACATCTAAGAGTTTACATGAGTTGGCTCAAATCACAAAGCTAGTAAGTAGAGTAGGACCAGAACCCGATGACATGTGTACAATCACAGTAGCTTCTGTTTGGTTCTCATATGTTAAGAAAGCACTTTTGGAAAAATTGAAATATTGTACCTATCCTTGATCTCAACCCTAAGAACACTTAGGGTGGGGGCTATGTTACAATCAATTTAGTCCACAATTTAATTTACAAAAGGCAAGTATGTTATAATCACTCTGTTATAAAACCCAAGATTGCCAGGTGTGGTGGTGGATATAGTAATCCAAGCACTGGGAGGCAAGAGATCTGGGATCGCTTGAGTTCACAGGTTCAAGACTACCCTGGGCAACATAGCAAGACCTGGTCTCAAAAAAGCAGCCAGTCATGGAGGCCTGCACCTGTAATCCAGAAACCTGGGAGGCTGAGGTTGGGGATCGCTTGAGTTCGTGGGATTGGGACTACCCTGGGCAATATAGCGAGACCTAGTCTCAAAAAAAATACCCAAGATTTTATAAAACATCTTTTTGTGCAGCATGCTTCTAGAGTATATTTGAATGTGCAAAAAGGGTCTGTCAGATTAAGACAGCTCTTAATCTGTCTATTCATAATTGAGCTGGTATCTTACTCAGGCATTTGTAACAGAAATCTACAGACTGGATGGTTTAAATATCAAAAATTGGCTTCTCTCACCTCTGGGAGCTAGGAAGCCCACAAATTAAGGTGCAGGCAGATTTGGTGTCTGTGTGTCTGCATCATCTTTCCTGGGTGCATCTAACTGCAGGGGGAGGGAGACAGAGATTGAGATTGAGAGAGAGAGAGAAATGTCTCCTTTTCATAAGGATGCTTAGTTCATTGTGAGGTCCTACACTTATGACCTAATTGAAACCAGTTATCTCTCAAATGTGTCACCTTCAAATTTCACTTTGGGGAACAGACAGGGCTTCACAATAAGAATTGTGGGGACAGGAGGGTTGGGAAACAAATATTTAGCCTATGATGTTTGGGAAGACTTAAGAAACTGTTAAAGGAAAAGTAGACACTAAAAGAAACAGAGCATTAGAAGAATGAGCGCTAGAAGAATGCTCAGCAAGCATTGGAGAAGACTCCCTGAAGTGAGTGGTACTTGAGTTTGGCCTGCAAAGAGAGCAAGCATTGGTCAGATTCGCTAGGTTAGTCCGAGGAATAAAGTAGAGATGGGATTCACTTTGGATTCCTGGGATAGTCACTGGAGGATGGGTAGAAAGGGGTTAAAGTGAAAATGCCACCTCTAATCTTGCGCTGTTGTCTGGAGCACTGTATTGGGAAGGATCCAGAGGCTCGAGGGTGATCACAGATGCTGCCAAGATTATGGCAGGTAGGCGATAAGGCCCTGAGTGCCAGCGTTTGCCAGCCAAACTGGCTGAAGCAGAGTTTCCCTGGGGTTACAGTGGGAGACAAAGATGGAAAGAAAGCTTTGGGGTGTAAGGTGGAGCAGGAAGTGCCTAGTGGCCACAAGTGGGTAGTGAGCTTTGGAAACCCGCTGCTCCAAGGTGAAACACACTCCAGAGTTCAGACTCTGTCCTGCCCTTTGAAAGTCTAAAATATCTCAATCATTTTTCAGTATTGGTTACTTGTAGAAATAAGGTTCTGCCTTAGGGATTAGTTAATGTATTAATTAGTTTCCTAAGTGGGTTTTTTTTCTTTCTTTGCATTTACTATGATTGCGTAAAATATTCACATTGTGGTAACTGGGTTAAGGGCATATGGAAACTCTGAACTTCTGCAAGTTCTGTAACTTTTTGTAGGTAAGACATTACTTAAAAAATAGGAACTTAAACAGATTAACTTCTCACTCTTAAACCTTGGTGAGTACTCCATTTCCATCAGAGGGACCACATTTCTCGGTTAAGAATCATGAACTGATTCTACTTCCTTCAGGACTATCTATCCAGAAAAGGACCACGACCTGTCAGTACTTTTAACTGTCTCTTGCTTTTTTCCTGCTCACTCTTTTTTTTAATAATTTATTTATATATAAATTTCACATCCTTGTAATCCCAGGGATTTACCCCCCCCCCTCCTACTCACTCTTAATGGAGTGAACATGAGAAGGCCCGTCTGCTGAGGTAATGATGTAGAGCATCATCTCCCATCAAAGATGCTTCTGGTACAGAATTCCACTTAGGAGCCCACATTGAATTCAGTTGTTGTAGGGGAGCAGGATACACTACCCCAGATTCTGCTGCTGTGGATAAGGATTACAGTCATGCTTCCCTCAATGATGTTTTGGTCAAGGAAGGATCACGTATACGACAATGGTCCTGACAGGTCACCCCATATGGCCCAGGCAGGTAGTTTGGTTGGGGTAAGCACACTCGTGACATTCGCACAAGATCAAATTACCTAGTGACACACTTCTCACAATTGCCTCCCCTTGTTAAATGGCATGATTATGTTTTGAGCAGAAGGCAAGAAAAATTGTCTGCCTTCTCCCTGTGTGCCTAAGAGCAGGGCATATATTTTCTCTGTGAAGGTGAGGCCCTCTCTGTGTCTGAGGGGAGCGACTCATCACCAAGCATGGGAAGTTGGCACTGAGATAAGGCGGAATAAACAAGTCTTACTAAAATGAACCTTACTCACCAGTACTTCCCCCATGTATCTCCTGGGCATTTTCCCGCAGTTGATCAAAGCTCAAACTCCGTGTTCCTTTTGTTAAGATGGTGTAGCAGCCCCTAAACTAGCCATTGCTTTGACTTCTGCCTTTCAGTCAACTCCCTGCATGTTTAATAATGGCATGAATCTATGACTTGTCTCGGATTGATCTGTCTTTTGTTAGTTTAATTAACAGGCTCCAAAGAGTTAAGACAGTGTAGGAAAATGTCTTCCTCTTTGACAGTGTTTTGAAGTCTAGGTCTCTAATCTGGGCCAAATAAATGAACTGAATTCACAGAGGTAGCACAACTTGGGGTGTAGAGGTAATCAAGGAGGAGAGCCTGGAGTGCAGGTTAAGAGGCCTCATCTAATTAATAGACCACAGGGTTCGGTACAGCCTGTGGGAGCCAAAATGAGTTAATTTTGTTAGTCATACTTTTTGGTGATCTGTAGTATATTTGAAAATGGTATCTATGGTGTAGTTAGCTATTGAAAATAAAATCGGTTCTTTTTTTCTACTTGAAACAATCTTGAAATCATTGAGAGAAGTGACTAAATTTGTGGTGACGAATATTTTCTTCTCTGCCTCTACAGCACTTTTGCCTTTCCCTCATTTCTTTGATCAGCTGGATTTTCTCTTTCTCTTCCTTCTTTATGTTGGTTAATTCAAATTTTATTGAGTAGTTGCTATTGAGCCTTTGTCCTTTGGAAATAGTTGTGACAGTGAGTGAAATGTCTTAATTCTCTCATTATATTCTTAGGTAAATGTTTACTAGGAAATCAAAGTTATAGATGTTTTTGGTTCATACAAACTCATGGAAAGATGTTACTGTCTTTCAGTTTGTATTTACGTTGCAGCCATTTATAGAAAATGCTGTTGGGATTCTTAAATACTATCTCTCTTTCCCAAGTTACACAAATGTGTAGGTGTATGAGAATACCTCAAGTGCTAGAATCAGTTTCAATGGCAGGTCCTAATTGACAGGATTGATTGAGTGAAATTTCTTTAAACTGCTTTTTTTTTTTTTTCCAGGGGAAGAAGCTTGACTTTACTCTGAACTTTACTCTTGTCTCCTTGGAAAAAAGTTTAGTGAGAAAGACTTGGTGTCAGTTAAGAAAAAAATGACTTAAGATTTGCATTCTTTAACCGTGGAAAAAAATGAACAAAGTTTGCAATTCAAAAGGCAGTTTACACCTTTTGTTGCTCCCCCCTCCAGAAATCCTATTATGCTTCAAGCATAGCACTAAGGAATGTGAAAGCCTCAGATCACTGACGTGTTCTTGTTTCTTTTATCAAGATACTTTCAACTGTTTATACAAACCTCTATCCCTATTTCCCCCACCTGCTTCACCAATGTGCTCACCCTCAAGTCTATTTCATGAGTAAAGGGTATTTGTAGGCAAATCGTAAACACATTGAAACTGGGCTAGAAAGTTAGCAGTCCTGGCAAGGGCTTTGCGTGGTAAGAAATTGTTATCTCCCACAAATGATGATGATGTTCAAAGAAATTCATGGGCAGATGTTACAGAACAGAAGTTTATTTTGATTCCAAGAGCAAAGATACTTGAAAGAGCTTCATAAAGTGGGATCAGACCCTGTGAATAGAAAGCAGTGTGTGTCCAAATAAACTTGCAATATATTTTTTCATGTTTAGAATATTTTGATCCATCCATTTAATGTAAGCGCTAGCAGTGGGCATACGCACACATCTACCCCAGCTGCCTTGTTTTATTGTCTTTGGCTTCCTACGGCTTGAGGTCTAGATGGTTGGCTCAGCTCGGACAGGATCTGCCTCGCTTCCCGGAGAGTCTCTTCCATGGCTCTTTCTGGCCCAGAGCAAACTGTCAACCCAACAGTGAGGAGCAGCTTTGATCATTTTCACCTGTGTTTTCACATGTGGCTCTGAGACCATCGATTTGGGTAAATTTGTGCCAATTTCAGGCAGAATTACCGACAATTTTAGTAAGCATGATGTGACAAGTTTTGGGCTTCAGTGAAATGCAAGCTCTATCTGTATTGTATTGTCTGTTTCCCACTTCCCGTGCTTCTGGTCTCAACAGTTTCAAGTGTTCTCTCTTGAGTATGAAATGCATGTATCATGTATGCAGTTAGACCAAAGTTGGGTAAATTGCAGGCACTGTCTATTAAACAGATCAAAGTTGTCGGTCTCTCATGTTCTCCTATAGTCCTTTGGGGTTGCAAATGGACATTTTCTTTTCTGAAGTAGAAAGGAAACTTGTTATAAGAAGTTTCTTGTGGTCATTTTTATTTATCTCTACTGTGAAAAACCCAGAGTAATAAGCCCTGCAAGCATATTTTCTTGTGCAAAATGGAATGGGAAAATCGATGTAAAAAAGTAAACCGATAGAAAGGATAAGGCATCTTTAAAAGGCAGATCTCTTCGGTAAATAGCATGCTCTCAAATGTCATACTGGGAAGCTTTGGCAGGAGTAAATACCAAAATAAAATGTTGTCCTCCTTGATGGATAACCTGAATGGAAAAAAAGTGAAGATAAAGCATGTAAATATATATGTTTAAGTATTGCCTATAGGGTTATTTTAGCTACACTGATTATACACATTCAATCTGAAATAATAAAATTATATTGCAACATAATTACATTGAACCGTTTTATAGTTTTTTGCTCTGGGAAAGAAATTGCATTCCCAGCTGTTTTGAAACTCCTGTGATTTAGAGAAGTAAACCTTTTGTTCTTAAAACTTACTTAGTTCCTTCTAATTCTCGTGATGGACATCCATTTCTACTGCCTTATTTTATGTTAATATCTAACAAAGGAACGCTGTTAGCCTCCTGCCAGTAAGGCCCCACCTCCTTTGTGGGGGGGGGTAAAGGAGGAGGATTCTTTTTTATAGCCTTTTACTTTACAGAAGACTTTAAACTTCCTCTCTCCACATCTAGTCAAGAAGAGAATTTCTGCATGAGCTAAAAATTCCTAGGAAAAGGCTATAGCCCCCAAGTGTGGAAGGTGGTTCTTAGCTGTCAATTCCCTTTTGTTATTCGCTCAAATGGAATTATGAAATGTTCGTGGCTTTGTAGGGCAGAACGCATTTCTCCCGAGCAAATGCAAATGCATTAGGTGTGCCCAGGTAATTTGAAATGCTCATGCTGGCAGCTTTTCTGCATGAGTAAAGCTGTTTAATTAATGCATTTTTCCCTTCCTTGTGATTAGTTGATTCTGATTTTCTTTGAATAAATTAAACTCTCTGTAATATGCTTCCTATAGCTCCTTGGGCTACCCAGGGCCTGATACCTCCCACCAGGAGGGCAGATGCAAAGAAATGAAATGATTCCTCTGCATATTTCTCACAGAGATTTTTCTGCTATACAAAAGCCTCTGATTTTCCTTGTAGCATGGTTGGGACGAATGATGTTCAAAGAAGTTCTGAGGGCTTCTGTTGATGTTGCTCATTGGTGATAATCCTTCCAGCTCAAAGACTGGAAATGGGTGGTGGTTCCGTTTAGTTTTGTTTTACTGAGATTTGGGGAGTAAACATCCAGTGAGATCGGAAAGAAGTGGCATAAACACTTTCCCTAATAACAGTGCTCCTGTGAACTGTCACCCCTGAGTACATGTGCCAGCTTCTGTGCATGGCATGGGAAGTTCACCTTTCTCCTTAGGTGCCACAGGTTTCAAAAGGAAACCTTTAATTTCTGAAAAGAATTTGTTTACGTCAGAAAGGTAGTGTGACATAGTAGAAAGAAGGCCAGACTTTTATTCAAGAACAACTGTGGCCAAGCCCTAACTCTGCCATAAACAGCTTCTGTAAAATCAAGGTGTTGTAAGAGGCCAAGAGCAGCTGGGACCCTCCTAGATAGTCGCCTCAGTACCTTCCGGGTCAGTTCTCTTAGCAGGGACAACTGGAGGGGCTCAAACTGCTGTCCTGT
>PVHY01019587.1:0-26554 GCA_004024945.1 Uropsilus gracilis | reverse complement strand
CTTAGGGCTTCTTTCAGGAGTTCTTGGAGAGGCGGTTTGGTGGTAGCAAATTTCTGTAGGCTTTGTTTGTCTGGGAAAGTTCTGGTTTTTCCTTCATAAAGGAAGGACAGCTTTGCTGGATAGAGTATTCTTGGTTGGCAGTTTTTGTCTTGGAGTGTTTTAAAGATGTGGTGCCATTCTCTCCTTGCTTGGAGTGTCCTTTCT
The DNA here is from genome assembly GCA_004024945.1 of Uropsilus gracilis. Classification (NCBI taxonomy): domain Eukaryota; kingdom Metazoa; phylum Chordata; class Mammalia; order Eulipotyphla; family Talpidae; genus Uropsilus; species Uropsilus gracilis. The sequence goes on along the minus strand of PVHY01019587.1, from coordinate 26,350 downwards.
GAGAAATCTGAAGTCACTTGGATCGGTTTTCCTTTGTATGTTATCTGTTTCCTCTCTCTTGTTATTCTCATAATTTTCTCCTTATCTTTAGCTTTTGTAAGTTTTACTATGATGTGTCTTGCTGTGTTTCTTCTTTCATTAAAGTAGTTTGGTGTCCTTTTTGCTTCTTGTATGTTTAATTTCATTTCTTTCTTCAGGTTTGGGAAGTTTTCCTCCATTATTTCATTGAAGAGCCTTTCAGGTCCTATTTCTTTCTCTTCATTTTCTGGTATTCCAATTACTCTTATATTTGTTTTCTTTAGAGTATCTGAAAGATCTCTGATTATTTCTTCTGTTTTCTTATTTTGCTTTTCTCTCTCCTCTTTCTTCATTCTTTCTACTTCTGTATCTTCTAGTGTGCTGATTCTTTTTTCTATTGCGTCTAGTCTGCTTTCCTGACTCTTCCCTGCATTTTTGAGTTCTTCTGTTGTTCCTCTTATGCCTTGCATCTCCTGCAGTTTCTTATTTAGGGTTTCAATTTCGTTTTTCTGTTCGTTGATGATATTGTTCATTTTGCTGCATTCTTTTTTATATTTTTCTACTACTTCTCTTAATTCATTGAGAGCTTCTCTTCTTTTGCTTTCCTTTTGTTCCCCCTCTTCCTTGGCCTCTTTGAGTGCTTTTATCACGTTGATTCTGAATTCTTTGTCTGACATATGGAGCATTTCTTCGATGCCATCCATGTTGTTTTTTTCAAATTGTTTATCCTTAGATGGTGAGTTATTTCTCTTAGGGCTTGCTTGAGTGTTTGTGTTCTTCCTTTTTCCTGTGTTTTCCTTTCAGATCTGCTCTACGTATTGGGTGACTACCGCTCTAGTAGAAGGCATATTGAAGTCTATATAATTGTATTTAACGCTGCTTATGTGCTTTTTGTAGTGAATGTCCTTGTTTTCTGAGTTTGTGCCGGTGCTGCGTAGCGGCACTGGCGCTTTTGGGCTTTGGGGTCGGCGCGGTTACGCTCCAGGTGCGCTCCTTCCCCACCCCCTTTAGCAACTCAGTCAGAGCTAAAGTTAGGCTGAATAACCAGGATCCATAGAGATGCAAATGGCCGATCTGCCTGTCTCCGGCTGTTTCCCTGAGGACCAGGAGACTCCACAGGCTGCTCTAGGTAGAAAGCCTACCTGTCCTTCATGGTCTCCTCCCCCAGGTGCTGGTGTGCTAGCTGCTCCTCTCAGCCGGGTCGGAGTCCCCTTTGCAGGTGACTCTTTTGTCCCCAAGGGCCTCAGTCCGCTCTTGGGACTTTGGGGTCGGCGCGGTTATGCTCCTAGTTTGAATTATTTTATCTGTATTGTTGAGACTTTTCAGAAAACCATGCTTTACTATTTTATTTATTTATTTATTTATTTATTTATTTATTTATTTATTTATTTATTTATTTATTTATTTGGTATAGAAAATGTTAGTAAGTAAATTTATGAAGCTTTGCTTTTTCCTACCTTTTATGAAATCTTAAGAAAATTTGGTACATCAAGGTTTACTCTTAAACCCCCGTAACATTGGAGGATATATTCTTTTGAACTGAATTGAATCAAGGTTTGCATTAAATAACTCTAGCTTTGATTCCTGCATATAGCCTTTATATTTTTTATTAGGGTGAAAGACCTTCCTTTGCTTCAACATCTCCCTATACTTGGGTTCATACTTCACTCAATTCACTCTACTCTTAAACGGACATTTGTTCTGGTCTTCTCTCTAATTCCATATGCTGCCTGGGACAGTGAAATCATGAATATACACTTTCCTAATTACCTTTTTGAGTCAGTTCTACCCACCAAGAAAAGCTGAAATTGTGTATGCTAGCTATCTTTGAGTCAAGGTTATTGTTTTTCCTACAGAAAGGAAGACAAAAAAAAAGGAGGAGCTTTCCATTCTTATTTTACCACTTTATATATTCATTAATTTGTCTATTCACATAATTAAACTTAATGACTTATTGTCTCATCTAGGAAAAGTAAAATTGTTAATGTAACTGTTGACATGATTATACCTATCACATGATAGCAATCATTATATAGCCTGTAAAATAATAATGTATTCTTATTTATTGAATTTTGATTTAATATATCATCATTATTTGACTTACTATCACCTAGTCTTGTGCCAAATATCATGTTATCCCTTGTTCTTACACCTCCTGTTTGTTAATCAAGCAAATACAACATTCTCAGGTGGTGCTGAGTGCATACCTCCATTGCCAAAAGCTGAGAGGCTATTGATTTGATAGTTGTTGTTTTTGGATCAGTGTGAGTCTGGCATTTCTAAGGATTTTTTGCAGCCAACCCATCTTGGCTCACTGGGCAGAGCAAACTCCCAGGCTAATAAAAGTGACTTGCTCGGTGAATAAATCACTTGAAATGGCACAAAAGCCAGAGTATTTTTTCAGTCTTCAGTCCCAAAATGTGTTAATATTCTTCTTCCATACTTGTAACCCTCTTGGAACCATTAATGATGGAGACACTTTAAAGACCACAGTGGAACAATAAATATCCACTAGTTTTCTCAGGTGAGAATATAAATATAAAGTGAAATATAGAGTGTTTTTAGAAAGGGGAAAAGGGGGATCAAATTTTATGGCTAATGGTAACCTTTCTAATTACATCAGATTATATTTATATGACTATAAGAAGGAATAAACATATATTCAGATAATTTTCCTTAAAATACATTCAATATTTTTCTTTAAAATGATAGGCATGTGTAAACCGTAATTTTCCCTGTGGTATTACTGGAGCACCATTTGCTTTAATTTACAAATTGTTTCATATGCTTTCCTAGTCTAAATGTGACTAGAGAATTGATGACTATAGATGTATTTCTTTAAAAGTTCGCTTGATTTGAACAGGCTTATTGATTCACATACTGAAATCTCATTGCTATGCAAAACACCCTTGTTTCTAAAAGGGCAGAAAATCTTTGTTAAAATAGTTTCATATAGTTTATATAGGATTTATTCTGATCCTCAAAGATCACAAATTATAAGAAAATACTTAGCTATGTGAAAGTTAATTCCTGGAACATATTTATGCTTAGAACATAGACTCATTAAAACTCTTTTTAACTGAGATGATTTATCATTTTTAAATTACCGATTAAATGTCCTTTGAATACTTTCCATGTCTATTATCATTTGAAAAGTTCACCATTTTTGCACATTAACCAAAAATGTGTAGCAATTTTTATGCAATTGCTGTTAGAGTAAAAATGCCCAATATTTAGAAGCAAAAAATTGTCCCCCCCCCAATAGCTTGATGACTTGCAAGCTAAAACCCATTAACCCCTCATTTTTTCATCTGTATTATTGCAATGATGACATCTTCTTCATCCTTTATTAAGGTTGTTTTTCAGCATAGGGTTTTGGTTCATGGAAATGTTGACAAAAAAAATAATGTTACTGGAAAACTTTTGTAAAATCCTCTTTATAGTTATCTGGCAGTTCATTTTATCTACAATGATATTATTTTTTAATTTTTTTAAAAAATCCCTTATTCATTTTCACTAAACATTTTTGGAACTTCTCTAGGCATATACATATTTGCTAAATACTTTTATGGAAAAGTTGATATAATATCAAACACAGATAACAAATACTAGCAATTTTATTCTCAAAGAATGTGATTTTGTATGGTACCTCAACCTCCAGCACTTTATGCCAGCACTGTCTGTTAAAAATTATAAAGAAATGATACTAAGATAATTGACAATATGGGGAAATCAATATCATCCTTGATGTAAGTCATGGTAAAATCTGGAGCAAGCAACAAGTCAGTCTTAAATTTAATAAGAAATTCTAGGGAGCCAGATAGACATAATGTAACCTGAAAATCTTTCACATTAGCATGGTAGTCTGAACTAGTGTGAATGTATGGAAGATTTTATGTGCACTCTATGCAGAAAAGACCAGAGAAAATCTCAGCTGTCTACTTGTCTCTGATCAGAACTTGAGCTCACAGAACTTCAACTGGAGAATTATAAAATATTGAACTTCAAATATGTCTCCAAATAATAAACAAATCTATTAGCAAGTCACCAAGTCTAGGACTCAATGATTTTAAATGTAACCGACTGCTCACTAAACTATTGATCCAAGAGGAACCCTGGAAGAGAAATTTAAACATAAAAACAAACAAACAAAAAAATAAAATAACAACTAATTAAAAAGTTCAGTGGTAATTCCTTTGAATTACTCCAACAACAAAAAAAAAAAAAAAAAAAAAAAAAAAAAAAAAAAAAAAAAAAAAAAAAAAAAAAAAAAAAAAAAAAAAAAAAAAAAAAAAAAAGAAAGAAAGAGTGGTTACAATTCATCATGAGTTAAAATAATATATAACCAATATGTCCAATTTTAATTAAAAAAGAAAAAATATATATAGTTAATTGGAACATATAAGCTTGAAAAAATAAAACTAACTTATCACTGATGAGAAATCTGTTCAAATTCAAAGTATCGATTGTAAATGTGTACAGAACCATAGGAAATTGTGTGTTTTATATAGTTAGTTATATAAAATAAAGTTATATTTAACTCACTATAGATTATCAATAAAGGTAAATTATACAAAAGAACAAGGAGACAAAAATTTAGTGAAAATGTCATTAGAAGAATTTAAAGTAGGAGGTGACAGAAGAATAAACTAGTGAATGTGAAGATATATGAAACAATATATGTATAGATGTAACCCAAACTGAAGAACAAAAATCAAACACCTACAAATTGACAGTGGAGTCCTGAAAAATGAATTCAAGATAGAAAGGTTAGAAGAAAAAAAAATTGACACGAATGTTCACCACATCCCATATTTGATGAAAAAAATAATTCACACACTCAAGAAACACAAAAGAGTCTCAGTATAATAAGCAGAATAAGATCCACAAAGGGATATATGAGATTTCTACTATGAAATCCAAAGAGGAAATCCTGAAAGCAGCACCTACGAAATTTCTCCAGCACATTATTTAACTGATACATTGACAAGCACAGACCAGTTACTAATCAGTGGTTATTTTCTGTGGATAACTATTCCATGCTTAATTAGTTCCAGAAATTAGGTTAAGAGTCCTAATGTGTTAAGATGCTAAAATGCTACCAGTAAATTATTTTTGTAGAAGTTAAATCTAGTGTCTTCATAAAAGATACCAATTCTACAATCTACTTTGATTGATTAAACTGTTATTGACCTTTCTCACAGGAACTTTCCTTCACAGTCTGTGAGTAACTATTTGGTATTTGTAGAAACTGTAATTAGCTGTTAAAGTCTGCTAAAATAGCTACTGGTGAATAAAGGAGGGAGAGTATCTTTAACAAATGGTTCTGGTAAAACTGGGTGGACATATGTAAAAGACTAAAGTGAGTCCCTCTCTAACTCTAAGGTACAAAAATAAATTCAATAGGGAATAAAGGCAGATGTAAGACCAGAGATAATAAAATACAGGAATTGCATGGATCATGTCTACATTCATTACATTAATTAGAGTTGTCTTTGGAGACTCAATCCCTGTATCAAGGGAATAAAAACAAGAAGTTGAGATTAACTCAAATTAAACATTTTTACCCAGAAGAAGCTAATATGATAGCAGAATAAAGGACATCTGACTGAGTGGGAAAAGATATTCACACCACCACTAAACTATAAGAGATTAGTATCTGAAATAATCAAAAAACTTGCTAAGCTTAACAACAACAAAACTCAGTAGATGGGCAGCAGATCTAAACAGACAGCTCACCAAAGAGGACATCTAGAGGCCAATACATATGTGGCAAAATATTAATCATTGCTTTTAATATGGGACAGCAAAGCAAGACTACAATGACATATCTCACACACGTGAGAATGGTGCATATAAAAGAGATCCCCAACAGTTGCTGGAGAGGATGTGGAAAAAGAAGCACACTATTGCATACTGATGGGAATGCAAGCTGTTATAGTCACTTTAAAAGCAAACTGGATTTACCTTTAAAAAAATGTAAATGCTACATGTCCTAGAAAGTTCTCTTTTAGGCACTTACCTGAAAAACATAAATAAAACCATCATCTCAAAAAAATTATATATCTACAAAGTGCCCTGCACCATTATTTACAATAGCTAGGACATAGAAACTCACTAAATACCACTGGTAGAGTGTTGGTTTAAGAAAATTGAGTACATCCACATGATAGAACACATATTTAGCCATAAGGAAAGAGGAAATGTTGCTTTTTCTGCAAAACAGAAGGAGCTCAGGGGAATTATGTGCAGTAAAGCAAATCAGAATGACAAAGACAAATAATGCCCATTTACATAGCAGATGATTCAACAAAGAGGAATACTTACACAACTAATTCATACCAATAAGCAAAGTGATATTTCTGAGGTTAAGAAGAAAGAAACTGAAAGTGTCAAACAGATGGTGGTGGGGAAAATATAAAATTTTCCCACATGAGCTAGATTCAGGGCAATGTCCAACTCATGGATTGAGGACTGTATCTGTGTGAACATGTATAACCAAGAGAGTAGCTGAAGAAAGATGAAGGGAAGTGAGAAAAGAGAAGGTACAAAAGATTAAGATGATGGTGCACAAGTGACAGGATGGTGGAAGAACCCTGGGGTTGAATGAATGAATAAATGAATGAATGAATGAATGAATGAATGAATGAATGAATGAGTGAATGAGTGAATAAACAAACAAACAAACAATTTTTTTTTAGAGAAAAAAGAAAGCCATTGTGGTGTTGCTGGTTAAAGTCAAAAAGAGAAAGCTTGTTTAGGGAGAAGCTATGGAAAGACTCCTCATAACACCCAACAAAAACAAGGGTTAAAGCTGTGTCAATTAAAGCACAATGCATCTGCACTATGGCCTGATGAAATAAGTTTGATTTTGGCTAACAGCCAAACTAGGGTGGGTGGGACTCACTGAGTTCGATTTCACAGTCCAGTTCCCCTTGAGTCCAGTTTTCCTTGAGAATGGACACCTTAGAATGAGAAATAAAGGGCTATATTAAAACAAACAAATAAGCAAAACAAACAAGCATGAGATTGAGTAGGTATTATGGTTGAGACCAAAAGTCTCTCAGAATCTTGGCATTGTTGGCTTAGAAAAAATCTTGGAATTCATCCAGTAGCCTATCTCAAGTTTGAGGCTCAACACACTATTGCTTTTCCTTATGTCAGACAGCTTGTTCCTTAAAAATGAATAAATAAAAAGAAATTGCTACTGGCACAGGAGCAAATCTGAAGATCTAAAAATCTTTCTAGGTTCTGTTACTTTAAATGAGAGACTGAAGAGAGACATGTTTGAGATGTAAATGGTCATACTCCAGAACCTAGGGTGGCTTCAGCTTGGGAATCAGTGCACATATGTGTAGAACATTGTTAATATCAGCATATAAGTCCATGATTTGCCATTGACTTAGATCTGGGTTTTTAAGATAAAGGTATGTGGTGTCAAATGTATCCTCAATGAAAAAGACAATAGTTACTGGCTTTCTATCATGTAGACTCAGAAAGGACATAGTATTATTCTATTTATTCTATTATTTGAAGTATCACAGGTGCACACAGATAAGAGGGAAAGGGACATAGATATAACTTTCAATGAGAGAAGTGTCAAAAAATAGGCAGTAGTGAAAAAGTCACAATTCTTTTGTAATCACCACAGTCTGTTCTCTAGTTTCCACTTAACTATATAATATTTTCTTTCCACTTAACTATATAATACAAATTTTTCCAGGCAACTTCCAACACTTACTTTAATTTGAATTATGTTTCAGTCTCAAACTTAAGGCCAAACCTAGAACCTTATCGTATAAATGAGACCCAGAGGCAGAAGATGATTTCTGAAGAATCCCAAATGTGATACTTCTTGATATAAATATATAAATTAAAGATTAGCCATTTAACTCCATTCTCCACCAAGCAATGGCAGAAAAGATGCAGGATATGCATAATAGATAAGGCCTCACACAAAGGAAGAAGTGGAAGACACAGCAAGTCATTAGTCAATTGCAATTCTAAAGCCACCCTGGCAGGCATGCCAGTTTCCTGATTCATCTAAATGATGTTTCTTGAGAATGTTTTCAATGTGTCTGCTATTTGAGGGGAAGAAAGGCTTGGAAATAAAACTATAAACTGATATAGATTCTGTTTGTTTAGAAAAAAGGATTTAATGATTTTTAATAGATTTCATATGAAACTAATTATGCTGTTTCATTATGAGATAACAAAATACACTTATTTAAATAATTTGAAATGTATTTGTCCTATAGTCATTTGGACAGTAATGAAAATTAGTATGGTGGATAAAGACTGTTGAAGACTCAGTATACCAGCATCTGTAACTATCATCCTTAGAGTGCTATTGACACCAGGAAAGATCAACAATATGTATGGAAATAAATATAGACCATGTAAAACTCATAAGCTAATAACAGATTTTTGTCAAACCCATGAAAGGTGACTTATTGAAGATATGGGACAAAACTGTGCTTTCAAATGTTATTTAGCTTTACTGAAAAGGGTACCAATTAATAAATTAAATGGAAACTGATTATACATTTTCATCTGGAATATGATATATATTACTAGAATATGATATATATTAATTATATATATATGCTCTTTCAAATATATAAAATTATTTGTTTGTAAACTGTAAGATTATGGATATTTGATGTTTGAAGGTATTAAAATATTATGAACCATCTATTTTTGAACTTTGCAACTCTGTATACATTCATGGATACTAATACTAGTGATATTATATCCTTTCACAGGTATGATTTCAAATTAGTCATGAGTCTCCCTCAGATAGATTTATAAAATGCTTTACTGATGGACAACTATAAGCAAAACTTTGGTCTTGACATGGACCTCATCTCCATCATTGCTTTCTTGCCCTCCCTGTTATTCCTAAATTAAACCATTGTATTTTCCAGGCTTGCCAGTAATCTTTAAAATTCATTTCCATGTAGTATCTCAGAATGGAAATGTATTAGTCATTAGGAATTTTTTAGTTATAATTAGTTAACATGAAACTATAGTGAACTTGTGGCCTCAAGTCAATGATTTCTATAAGAAGCGTATGGAGTGTATGGAAACATAATAAAGAAGGGTATGTGATAATAATAGCAGGTTTGGAAAGACTGAGTCATAACTAAGGCAAGGGTTATTGGTACACATGGGAAACTAAGACAAGGCAAGGAAAGAGTATATCCATGAGTCCTTAATGGGAGCCTGCACCGGCTAAACACTGATTTCAAATGTCTAGACACCAGAATTGTGACAATATTAATTTCTGTTGATTTAAACTACCCAATTTGTGGCAATTGTTTATAGCAACTATGGGAAACTAATCTGCCTTACAGAGAAAATGACATATTACATTAAAATAACCCGAGTTAAATATCCATATAAAATAACATGTAAGATGTAATAAACAACAGACTTAAAATAGTTCTGATATAAAGTTTAAGAAAGATACAGACTTGAGGTGTGAAAATATAGATTTGGAATATGACAACAAATATTTGAAAACAAAAGAGAAAAATGTTTATATGATGACTTATCAAAGAAAATTAATAATATTTACTTATATTTATATGTTTCATTAAAAGTATTATGTTATTTATTGCTATGAAAATGTCAGCTATAGGCCGGGCACAGTGGCTCGTGCCTGTAAGTTTCAGCTTGTGAAGTGGCCGGGCCTAGGTATCACGGCTTGAATCCCGCCTGGGGCCCATAGCAAGACCTAATTCCAAAAAATAACTGGGCGTGGTGGCACGCGCCTGTAATCCCAGCTACCTGGGAAGCTGAGGCTAGGGATTCCTTGAATCTGTGGTATCCTGGGCAACGAGAGCCTGCGGTTCCACAGGCAAAAATAGCGGGACCTAGTCTCAAAAAAAAAAAAAAAAAAAAAAAAAAAAAAAAAAAAAAAAAAAAAAAAAGAAAAAGAAAAAAGAAAAGAAAAGAAAATGCCAGCTATACACAAGTTTATGCATTTTTGGCTCCTTATTCCATCTATAATAAAAATTAGGTTGACATAATTTTCTCCACCCACATTCTAAACTAACATTGGGAAAGATACAAATTATTCTTCATATTTTATACAACTGATCTCAATGAAGGATGAAACTTAAAAGTTTGAATGCATAAACCAAGACAATGTAGAAAACATTCCACTGATATATGAGAGTTCAGTATAATTTATTCTTATAGATATTTTTTCTGGAAATGTAGAATTAATTACTAACCTGAAGAAGTCCCAATTAATTTTGAATGAGCATAATGTAAATAAGCATAATCATAATTTGTATAGCAGTACTGCATTGCACAAAATTTATGATTGTTTTCATTTATTTAATCACTTGTTCTTATTAGAAAAGAACAGGGGGTTATTTAGAATCTAAATGATGTCTCCAACTGTTCTAAATTGTAAAAGAAAATTAATAAATATTGAAAGAGCACTATGTCAAGATAACAAGTTTGAAATACAAATATGTATTGAATTTTAATTTAATGTGTGTAAGAGACCAGAACATGTTGTGACAAAAATTAAGACAGCTTGGTCAGCCTTTATTTCCAGTAAACAGAAATGATAACTTCCTCATGAGATTGCAATAGATTTAAATAGCATAGGAGTGTCTGTCATTTGTTTACAAATTCATTCCTTTTATCTTTTTAACTAATTAGTTCAGAGTCTAAATTTCTATGACCTGTGTATTTTTCAAAATGTCATGGCCCTTGGTTTCAAGCAAGGCTTTGTCAACAGTTGTCCGACTGGGAGCCTGGAAGCTGAGAGTCAGGTCCAAACCAAGATATCATCCCCTCTTTCCCTCTGTGGCCGTCAGTAAGTCCAGAAGTATCTCTGTCTCCTGGACAGTTGCATTACACATTGGGGAGCATCAAGTTTTATAAATCTTGATCTGAAATATCATGTTTAGGAAAATGACATAATGGTTGTAAATTGCTTTGCAAAGCATTGTTTGTACACCACATATGGATTTAACTTCCAAATTCATTCATGACATAAGCAAAAAATAATTAGCTTCCTCCTAACTACACATTCTGAAATATGTTATATTTCATATATATGAAATAGTGTGGTTTATTTTTTCAGGTCATTTACCATTCAAATTATTCCTCTTTATCTCTTAATATTATTAGATACAATTTATATTAATAAAACTACATTCATTATTTCCAAGTTAATGCCAATATTTTAGTCTCAACTACTACTAAAATGAGTGGAAGTAATGTCATTGATACATAAATCCCTTTTTTCTCTTATACTATGTACTAACCATATCGTGTTTCCACTCCTATTTGTTTCTAAGTTTTGCTGTTCTTTCTTTTATTCCCCCACTTTTTTCCTTGTCTGTAAACAAGAACTATTGCCATCTGTCCTGCCAATTTAACAGGGTTTCTGTGAAGGCAAAATAAGCATCTTAATCTAAAAGTGTTTTGCAAACTGTCAGAAATTATTCACATATTAGTGTATCATTTTGTACCAGCTCTTCTTTCCCTTTCCCATACAGAACATTGACATTTGCCAAAATTCAATCTGTATCTCTTTTATTTCATCATACAAGATGACATTAGTTTAATATGGATGGATTTTAATGGTTTTTTATTGTACATGATTCTGTATTATAACTTGAAATTTTTATTTCAACTTTCTACCATCCCATTTTTCTCACTCGATTCAAGGGCAAATTCCTCACTATTGCTCAGATATTGATTTATCTAAATTTACTGGTTTCTGACTTAAATATAATGACATCACATTTTACTTCCTTGTTTCATCTTATCTTCAAAACACAGATGGTTTGACTTTTCCTTCTTAAATATATCATTTGCCTTTTCTTTCATTACTTAAAGAGTGTTTCTGGTTTTTTTTTCTTTTACTATTTATTTCCTGTACTTACTGAATTTGTATGACTATATCACTCATGATCAGCCATAAAAAGATAATGGGTATTAGTTAGTTACATATGGACATTTAAAATTCCATAATAGTGACAAAAGAGATGACATCAACAAACAGAAAATGTTCAAACATCTGGGACTTAACAACAGCACCAAGCTGTCACTCCCTTGGGGGCTAAAAAAAAAAAAAAAGAGGAGCAAAGTTCAAACCTATGTTGCTAATATTAAAAATAACTGAATTTATTCTAGGCTGTACAGTTTAAGAAAACTAGTAATAGTTACCTAGAGTGTTATTTACTATGAATGTAAAATGCCTAGTGAACAAGTATTGACATAACTACAATCATTGTTCCCAAACAATTGGCAATAATAAAACTATACATATAATTCCCTCTATTACGTAAAGAATGCTCATGGAAATATAGTTTGGACTTTTTATTATACCCAAGAGAACTTAGAAATGTTTTATACTGGTTTTGGTCCATGTGAAATCTGGTTTTAGTATTTTATGTTGACCTCAAAACACTTTGTGTTGAATATAACAAATACAATAATACAAAGATGACAGAGCATTCATATAGAGGTTGATTTTGAAGCTATAGATAACATTTTTATTGTGTCCAAGAAGTAAAATTAGTATAAGTATTTCTTTGTCAACTTCTAAGGTTTTACATTGGAGTGGGAAATAAATAAGTTTCAAGTAAATTTAAGATGAGATGGTTAAGACTTTTACATGCTTCAGAGAATTAAAATTTAAGATGAGTCAGTTTTGTTAAGAAACAATAATTTTACCAGTGACTTTCATGAGTGCATTTATTTATGTCCTGATATGTAAAAAGCAAATAAACATTACTGGTCTAGATTTCTAAAATAAAGATAAAAATAAATCAGTGTAGGGAAAGAAATACAGATCACATGAAGTAGCTAGTTATGTTTGCATGCTGTGGAGAGGAACAAAGATTTTACTATAGAGTCGCATAATTAAGTGATAGAAATGACAGAAGGAAGAATGTAGAGACTTAATCACACCAGTTAAGAGAGAATACGGAAAAATGGAGAGCTTTGATAAGATTCAAGACTCACCATCCTTAAATTTTGTAATCATAAAAAAAAAAAGGAAAAGAAGTCAAAGATTTCCATCCCATTTTCCATAAAAAAGAACAATATTTTATTTGACTTTACTTCAGGTGTTCAACCTTATTTTACATCATGTTCTAATCCTCATATGTTTCAGAACTAGATTTGGTACTCTTCAACCTCAAGATCTTGTGGAAGAAGCAGATTGGAAGTAGTGTGGGGAGGATAAGATATACTGTTTTCAGAATAGACAAATTAAGATCAATGTGTGTGTGCATGTGCTAGTGTGTGTGTGTTTATACACATTCAGTATATGTACGAGTATTTATGTTAGAAAAGGAATAGTAAAATTGACTTTAGTCTTCAGTGAGCAGAGTTTTTATTTCCGATACTCTTAAAATTAGATAGGATTTTGAATTTGTAGAGAACATGGCTTTTGGAAGCAAGCACCATGAGAGGTTCAACAAAACTGAGTAAGAGAATTGCTGAGCATCAAGAATTGATTGAAAATTGAAGGTGTAACTTCATAGCAGGTCAAATGTGCATAACTTTATACTTTTACTTATTAAAATTCTCCATGTGTATCAAAGGGATAAGGAATACAAGTAAAATTGCATTAAAATGATATTAAAACAAGTTTTATATATGATAGCTCTTGATGAAGGACTAGAGTAATATATGCAGTATAGAAATTGATTGTGGTTTTAAAAACTTATATAATTCATTAAAATTTATTGTCAAATATAACACGTGATCCATATATCATCACAATCATTTAAAAAAACCAAAGTATTTAAACTGTTCCAAGGAAAATATGAAATATTGTGCTTACTTCATAGTTTTGCCTCCTTTCATTCAGCAAATTTATAACTTGACTAAATAATGATGCATAGATAATTTAAGTAAAAATTGGTTCATGTACAGTATACCAAGATTGAAAGAAGAATTTTGTGATAATCTTATCAACTTATTATAAGTAGAATGGTCTTGATAATTGGTTGCTCTTAAATTGTGAGCTTTAAGACAATTTTCAACACATATAAGTATATCTACTGCACTCATTTATAATGATTATATTTCATTTTAAAGTACAGTTGCTCAGCAACATATTTTGATGCATTTTGTTTGTTATAAAGAAAAAGGGGACTTTACTATCAGACAGAAAAATGTTGTATTTATAGATAAATTTGGGATTAAAAAAAAACAAAATGTTTATATTTTTAAATTATTCATTGTATATGCATAATATATGTAAGACAAACTCTTTTTCTGTGTATATGTGTCTGTGTGTTGTTGTTTATGTGTCTGTCTGTATGTGTATAAACAGGAATATGAATGCTAGAGAAGATACAATTTTAAAACTAGTCTATTAAATATAACAAAATGGCAAGCATTCTCATAGTCTTAATATAGAGTGAAGTGACCCCAAATTGGATGAGATATGACATGGAATCAAAAGTAGACTACAGGACAGAATAATGTGAAATGAGTCAATACCTTTTAAATAAGTATGAGGAAGTCATAAAAAAATTAATGTAAAAACTTTATGAAACCAGGAAGGAGAATACCTTTCAAAATTGAAAAGAGGGCTATGATAATGTTGATCAAATTGGAGCTATCCAGTGAATGAAATGGATGACAAGGAACTGTGGATCTATTCTAGATAGATTGATAGATTGATAACAAGTTAATATACAGTGATTAAAAACAGAAGTCAAGTTAGAAAGATACTGACAATTAAGTTTCACAACAGCAAAATTTTTTTCTTATACTTCTGAATCTATCCAGATTTATATACTTGATATATCTAGAATAAATGACCTAGAATCAGATCTAGAATAACTGACTAGATAAAGTGTCAAGGTCACCTCAATTAGAAGCTATGACAGCGTGCTTAAGCATTGTATTGTGGTATCTGTTTACGTTCCAAAATTATGCTATATAGAGCAATGGAAATGAACTACAAGTAAAATGCTAAATGTTTTCAACTCACAGTTTTGTCATTAATAGTCTATTTTCTCTAAAAGTAGATAAGGTAGAGCGAAGTCCTTTACAAAAGTTGTTAAAAGTATAATTTCTACTGAGAATATAAAGGCTAATTACAAAGATCCAAAAGTGCCCCATTGGATTTATCTTGAAAATGTCAAACAATCTGTTATGAAACAATATGGTTGCCTGCATGAAGAAATATGTGCATGCCAAACCAGATAGTAGGCAGATCATTAACAAACAGTATAAACAGAGAAGGGAAATGATGGGTCCCCTAAGGAGATAAAGTATTTATGTATTTTGGCTCAGAAACTCACTTGTATTCATCCCAACAGGTAGTCCCCTACAAAGATACCATCTGTTTAGTGAAGTAAAATAAATTTTGGGCTTCAAGAATATATACTATAACAAACCAACTTCATGTGAATGTATATGATCATCTCCTCCTAACTCTGAAGAGAGAAAAGGTGTTTTCCTTGAATTAATTATGAAGAACACACATTTTTCCAGAGTCAATGGGCTATCATAGGGAGAACATGCAAAGATAACAGAGATTGCTAAATAAGAGATCAGTTAAATGTCCCCTCCTTTAAACGTGGTGTGTGCCATCCTGTCACAGCATGTACAGAAGATTAAGTTAATCATAGACCTCAATTCTTTGCATGCTAGCATCATAAGTACACATATGGACTCTCTCTTAACTAGTTACTTTATTTAATTTCCATAAATTGGTCCCATTCATCTCACTTATTGACAACTACTCAGGGAAACTTTATTCATTTAAAATGTTTTATATTAACACACATTGAGGCAATTCATATCGCACTATGCCTTTGTTTTTTTACTTAGACATAAGGTCCTAAATTTAATTCCCAATTTTATATTTTTCACCAGTCGATGACTTTTAACCTCATTGTAAACTGTGACGTTTGCCCGCTCCACACCTAATGTCCTTCCCAGGGGTGGAAACCAAGAGTCTAACATATTCTAAACTAATGCCACAAACACCTTTGCAAGTAACTTTTTTGTTCAGAGATGTTACTAGATTATGTGAAAAGAAAAAAAAAATGGAGTCATACATATATATGTATATATATGCATGCATAAACACATACATGAAAAAATGTGTTCTTGTGAACAGGTTAAGAACTTTTTTTGCTTCCAACTGTATTAGTCTCTTTATTCTTTTTAATAAATTTTTAAAAATTGATTGCATATATATGTGTGCACATATATATAATATGTGTGTAATATATATATATATATAAATATTTTATAATGTTGTCTATCCCGAGATTCTCCCTCTCCTTGTCATCCTTGAACCATCATCTTAATCACTTGTGCTCATCCCTCCCCTGAATTTACCTCACACACTTCTATGGATCCGTTCTGACAGTTTGTTAGTTTTGTTTTACTCGTCTTTTTGTTTGTTTGTTTTACCTATATTCTGTATAATTGTGAGATCATCCAGTATTTCTCTTTTTCTTTCTGACTTATTTCCACTAACATGATTCCTTCTAGAATCATCCATGTTAGTCAAATCTGTCTTTTTTGATTGATGAATAATTTTCCATTGGGTAAATATACCACAACTTTCTCATCCATTCAGCATGTTTGGGGCATTTGGGTTACTTCCATATTCTGGCTATTATAAATAGTACTGCAATAAACATCCGGGATGTTTATTTGAATTTGTGTCTTTTGGGTAGATTCCCAGAAGTGGGGTTGCTGGATCAAATGTTGGTTCCATTTTCAGTAGTTTGAGGGTCTTCTACACTGGGTTCCATAGTGGCTTGAACAGTTTGCATTCCCACCAGCAGTGTAAAAGTGTTCCTTTCTCTCCACATCCATGCCAGCACTTGTTGCCTTTTTTATTTGTTTGTTTGTTTGAATATGGGCCCTTCTTGCTGGTGTGAGATAGTATCTCATTTTGGTTTTGATTTGCATTTCCATAATTTTTAATGATCTTGAGCATTTTTTCATGTGTCTACTGGTCATTTGTATTTCTTCTTTGAAGAAGTGTCTTTACTTTTCCCCATTTTTTGAGGGTTTTTGTTTTGTTTTGTTTAAGTTGTGTGAGTTCTTTGTGGATCTTTGCTATCAAACCCTTATCACTTGTATGGAAAGCAAAAAAAATTTTTCTCCTTCAGTTAGGGATCTTTTTGTTTTGGTTATTGTCTCTTTCTGTACAGAAGCTTTTTAATTTGATATAGTCCCAGCCATATATTTCATTTTTTACCTTGGCTATTGTTATATTGCTTGCTAAATGAATGTCAACTACTGACATTCCTAATAGGTACATGAATGTGTGTATAGATGAACATTCCCACAAATAGCATTTTCCTATTTTCTAATTTTTAAGTAACTATAAAAGCATAAAAATTATAACCCATCTTTCCTCTCTCTTTTGCTATCAATTTGCTTTTTTCTGATGGTTAATAAAAATGGTTTACATACCAGTTACTGGATTTACTCTCCAATAAGTTGCTTAAATTCCAAAACTTACATTGAATTTAAGGATGTTCTGGTAAGACAAAGGTTTACTGTTAATTCTAAGGGGAAGTTGAATGTATATGATTTTAAAAGAGAACATCATCATTAAAAAAATTCAGAACAAAGAATATGCATTTCACTGTCTACCAGTTAGAATCACATTGTCCAGATTGGGATCCTCATTCCCTAAGAGCTATATCCTCTTTGAAAATTGTATGCCTTTGTTTTTGTATTTGAAAATTAGACATCAGGTTAATAACTGTCTCATGGAGCTATTGGGAGATGAAATAAAATAATATACAGAACAGACAAAAACAAAGCACAATCTTCTTGAATATTCAATATTTTTAAAGAATCATCTTTCAATTTTCAAATTTTCATGCATAACTTTAAATTTGTTCATGTTTGTATAGATTTTATTTGCCTTGTGTTATTAAATAAACTAAGTATTAATGAACTAAGTACATAGATTGTGCTCAAATGAGATCTAGATATTCTTTTCATTTTGTTGGATACCCAGTCACTTTCTTTCATAGCTCAGATGAAAAAGCGCACATCAGGACATGAATTGAGATGCCAAAAACCTGTTCTCTCAGCATTCTCCCTACATTTGTGCAATGTTCTGATTAGATGCTTTAAAAGGTTACCAGGACAACAGATGCTATCTTAAAAGTTAACTAAATAATGTACTCCAAAAAGCAAAGCACTCACTAGCCATTTGTAAATGCATGCATCTCATCCTCTTCTACTTCAGCATCATTTATCTTTAGTCATTTTTTTAATATATAAGCAAAATTTTTAGTTGCAAATGTTAATATCTCTCTGGAGCCTAATTAAATAAAGTTTTCCACCTCTAGAGCTATGAATTTGGTTCAAATATTTCATGTCCTATGGTGTTCATAAATAAAATGTGTTTCAGGAAAACAATATAAAATTAAGGGTCATGCTACAAAATTTGTTTATGCAATTTTATGTGCAGTTGTTGAAATTGTAGGGAAAAAATAGTGTTTTATAATACCACTATTACCCTTAGTGGTAATAGAAAAACAAAAGAAAAGCTGAGAAAGCTATGTGAAAGAAACATGTAAGATGAAAAGTTTAAATAAAATTCTCATCTGTTGTCTCAATAATAAGCTTTATTTGAGTTTCATATTGATAGGAATACAATGTGCTAAACATCTCATACAATCACTTTTTATGAATTGCATATTAATTCCATGAAAAATGAGAAGGGAAACTAGACTTGTAAAATTATGTAAATTACATGTGACAAACCAAATTATTTTGTAACAGACCAAAAATCATGATTAATTGACCATCTTATTAACAATACAAATATCTTGCTGGACTCTGTACTTGATCGTATGGAATTGGTTTAACATTGTTGGGTAACAGTCTTCAGAAATATAATTGTGCAATTTAAAGTGTATTTTAGTTATTCTGAATAAAAAGATATATTATTATATAATGCTTTTAGTTCATTGTTATTTTTTAATATTGATTTCTTGCTCTTCAGTAGCTACCCTTAGCCCTCATCATATATCATATATCCCATTTCCTATATATTGATTTATATTATGCCTATTGTTCACTTAGATTTAGTTCTATGAAAATTATAAAGCATGTATATGCATATATAGACAAAAAACTATAATTAGAACAATAAAAGACATTAGGTGATAATTGGATGAACAAAAATTTTACTAGAAAAAATATGCTAGTTAGGTTAATATAACCCTTTGATTAAAACACAGATTTAGACGTAACTAAATTGTGTTTGAATATCTGCTAGCAAATTTATATAATAGCGAGCAATTATTTTAACTCTTTAAGCTTCAATAGCCCCACACAGAAATTGGTATATTAATATTAGACTCAAACAGATTATGCAAAAAAACTACAAAATTCCAAAAAGCATTTAAACCTCTGACTAGTACATAGTGAAATTAAAAAAAAATACTAAATGCAATCATGATTATTATGCCTTAACTTATAATGCCTTAATGCATTAATTTATGTTTGACAAACACTTAAAAAATGTATGTTACTTTTTTGTTAAAGTTAAATATGAACACAATCTTGGTGAAGCACAGATCTGTTCAGTAAACAATATTCGCTAATGCGTCCTCACAAATAAAATCAAAGACAAATGTTAGAGAATTTATCATAACACCCATTTCAATCAGCTGATGGTGTCAAAACAAATTACAGTTTGGTAAAAGAAGGTGGAACTAGGTTGGAAGGGAAGATTTGACAAAATAGAACAAATTCCAAATATTCAAATTTATAGGCTGAATAAATTCAGAGAGCCATTATAGCATATGTTAAAGATTTTTGCTTCTGGCAGAGTTTTTAGTTATCAAGTAGTTGTATAGTTTAGAGAATATAATCTTGTGGTAATTATTAAAACGAAGCTATGATTCCCTATTATGCCAAGACACAAGTGTTAGTATCAATCATAAAATATAAGACAGGGTTAAGATACTGCTAATATTTATGAGAATGCCATTTATGTAAACTTAAAAATAAAACAGCCTCCTTCCTTCCTGTAACTAAATGTTATTAACCAACCACCCTTTTCCCATTTTTCTTCCTGTACTTTATTTTGCCTTCATTGTAGAGAAAAGGTAAATTAAACACACACACACACACACACACATTCAAAGATATGTCAGCAGATCTCAGAGTTATAGATTGTTCTCAGAGGAATAAGTAGAGCCCATTAGACATTCTGTCTCAAGTTTTTTAAGCCACCAAAACCCACTCAAAAAGAGGTTAATGTATTTTGACTTAATCAGTTCTTGCAAGAACCTTTGAGTTGCTCTGAAAAGGCCTAAGTGGCTCACAAGTATCTGATGTCAAATTGAAGCCATTTTCAGTATCAGGGGAAAATTTTTTCAGTGATACTTAGAAAAATATTAAATTGCTTAGGTTGTCGTAGACAAAAATGAAGAAGGACCATCGATCTAAAACTGTTGGAGGTTTTGAACTAACATAGAGTTTGGGGTGATAATGGTGCAGAGTGTTTATGGTTTATACTAAAATTTTTGTGAGGACTATGATGGGATTGGAAACCTTTGGTCCCTACCAAAAGGAGGAATGAAATCCAAAAGAATAGACAAAGAGTACATTGTTATTGGAGATAGATGTTAAGAGCATGTTTTCTAGGACTCTATGCCTGGGTTTGAATCATAATCTCTTATCCATTTCTTCCATCTCAATTTCAGTCACTTAATGCTCTCCTTCTTTAAATCATTTTCATCATAAAATGAAGGTAACATCACACTCTAGATGAAAGCATAGTACCTAGAATAAGTAAATTATATGAGCATGATTTCTAAATATATGCTAAACACTGTGATAAGGATTTTTATGTATTATCTTGTTAAATTGTTCTCTTTTTCTGTACATAGACATTCCCTTCCTATAATTAAAAAAGGAGGAATTTGAATCTTGAAGCTTAGCAAATGGCCTAAACTGACATCAAGGTAGGATTCAAGCTCAAGTTATATTTATTCCGTCCCCCATATATTTTCTTGTTGTTTCCAAGTGTGGAAGAGATATTTTAGGTTAAAAAATGTGTGGACACAGTAAACATAATCTGATTTTCTGCTCTGCTTAAAGTTGAGTATCCATCTTTTTTAGCAACATACAGACACAGATTGCCAAATTAGATACTTCAGATGGGAGTTCAAAGGAGCAGAATCTCTAAGGTCACAAAAAAGCAAGCAAATGAAGGCATTGTGTTTTATAAGTGAATACTATAATGTTGTTATCTGTGCAGATGTTTCAGATCTCTTATCTAACACATGCCCAGAGTGATTGTAACATTAGAAATATATTTCCTAGTTCAAGTTCTAACCCATAACGGCAATTTTGTCAGCATTTCTCACAAAGATGTTTAGTAGTCTTTGTGTTGAAAGCACATCGATGACAATTTCACAATGGTTTTGTAACACTTAACATGCTAGAAGTTCATGTCTTTGTAAAAGGAATTTCTAAAAAAAATCACTTTGAACAGAAAATACAAGAAATAATTGTCTTTCATTGCCTAAGGCATGTTCTCACCAATCCAATTTTAAAGTAGAAACAAAACATAGAGCAGAGGGGTAATAACAACCATGTTTTAGAAGATGAGGCAGAAATGTTAGCTTATTTGAGTGAAGTCTATAAATTGAGATTTTTTTCAGCTGGCCCCAAGGGAGGAAAAACATGAAGAAAAAAGGATAATAGTGATATAAATAAGAAAAGTATAATTTCAATAGGCTGAAGTTCAGCAACAAAATAAAATCTGTAGCAATAAAATTATGGAAAGTAAATAAAATGAGTGTCTGTATATATGGAGATATAATATAAATCCACAATAAACATGGGATGACTTCTGATTCATATGATGTAGAGAATGCTCTTATGTACAGAATATTGAAATTAGAAGACATATAGCTTATATATTAAACATATAGAAATATAAGCTTAATCTACCATTATATATAAGGACATAACACAAACACACCTGCTCTAGATTGTCATTTGTCTTATTTAAGAGAGTGAGATGGAGCATAAGATCTGGATCCTGTTTTTAGTAAGGGATAGTTGCATATTAAAAAACAAACAAACAAAAAAACCTCACTACCTTCATGCACTCCCCTATCAAGTCTTCTCTAGGAAGTTTGTAAAACTCTAATCATAAAGTTGTCCTAGAAAAGGAAGTCTGTGGGAATGTCCATTCTTAAACTTAGCTGCTAAAACTGCTTCCTCCAGCTGCATTTGGTTTTTGAACCCCTTATCCTTATTTGTTATCACTGCTCAATGCATTTGAAGTAAGTAGGAAAGTGAAATTGGGGTCTGACTAAGACCAAGCACCCAGAACCAGCACTCTGAGTGCATCTTTGCCAGACAAGCAGTGGGTGATTTCAGGTTCTTCATTTATTGTACAACCACAGCATAACCTCCAAACTTAGCAACAGGGATGGGAAGCCTGGGAAGGCAAGGTACCGCAGTTTGTTAAATTGAAAATGATTGTCGGAAATGACAGGTGAGGAGACAGGTCCAAGGAAGTGGAGGAAACAATCTGCTCAAGATGACCTGGTACAAATTTCGCTTGGATCCCAGGTCTTCAAATTCTTGGAACACCCAGGTACTCTCTTTCCTTATGTAGAATCCTAGATCCTCATGCATCAGTTTATGCAATTAATGAATATTCTTCCACTCAGACTGTAGATGCAGCACCAAGATCCTGAGGGGCAAGGAAACTGCCAGAGCTGAGGTGGCTTCAGCCCTCTGCCTAAGGACATTCCCCTCCCTGATCCCCAGTGTTTCCTCAACTCAGGAGCCAACAAGCACACAAGCATCCAGAGTTCTCCAGGAACTCCAGAGCACTCCTCCCCTCTTTTGTTATCTGCCTTCCTTCTCCCCTTCTAGGAGCTTCACTTTTACAGTAGATATCTGGGGTCTGTCAGGAAACTCATCTATAGTACAAAATAGTAAATATATTTTACTAATAAAGGTTTAGTAGATTATATTTAAGTAATGACTATAAGCCATTTCTTTGTTGATGCATTAATGATTTCCCTGCAATCAGTTTTGTCTATCTACATATTATTTGATAAAATCTCTTTAAATATTTATATTGAAATGTGAGATTCTCTCAATATGGCTTAATTAATTATCCTTTGAATATTTTCTACTCAATAAAATAGCAACGGAAATTGTCTTGGTATATTTGTTTTAAGTCACTGATTTTCTCTCTCTGCAGCTACAGAAATATAATAATAATATTCAGCTAATGGAAGTGTTTTTAAAATCAATCAGTGTGGCACTTAATCTAATGTCATTTGTTTCTATGCCAAATGCTCATTAATACCTGACTAAAAGTGTCTAGTAAGCAAATACTACATTAGAAAGAGATGAGATACTTTTCTGCCAGGACAGTCCGGAGTTCAGATATTCTTACATTATTTGGCATCTTCTGGTTTCTCAACTGTATGCATGGGGACTAGTTACTGCACTTTGCTTAATTTGGGATGAGGGGAGGAGACAGAAACCTTGGTTATTCCATGACTGACCCAAACACAAAGGACGTGAGTTTTACAGCTGTTTTCTCTTCATAGTTTTGAAAATATTTTTAAAAGCACATGGGCAAAAGTTGAGATTATTAATTTTACAAATGTTGGTATTAGAAGATTGTTGCAACAGACAAATTTTATGAAGTCTTAAATCCAAGAGCAAAGATTATAGTCAGATTAAAAAAAAAAGATGTTATAAAGCTGATAAGACAAATCTGCTAATATCTATATGTTTCACAAAAATATTTTAACACCTGAAGTGCAGAAGATTTTTTTGTATTCAGTTCCAGAAATCTCAGTGCCTTCAATTCTCTATCAAAGAGGGATAATGATAATAGCAGCAGTTTATTTATAATGTTACTATAACCTTAAAAAGGGAACATTCTAAGCACAATGCTTAACGGAGTAACTAGCAAGTAATATTCACTCAGAAAGTGTCAAATATTAATCATTTCTAAGTTTAATTTTTTAAGGGAAGAAAGCAAGTTACTGATAGGTATACATATTACAATACTATAATTACAAAATTATAAACCATGTAAAATAATATATAATTTACTCATGTGTGATTTAAAAGTTTCAAATACCACAGGAATGATAAACATTAAATCCAGTGTACTGATTATTATTTATGGGAATGTATAATGGGAATATGATAGAAGAGATGTCCACAGAGAATGTCAACTCTCTCTGTAATGGCTGATTTTTTAAAAATTTATTTTGTGTGTTTGTGTGTATTTCATTATTGTGTACCCTGGGGTTTTCCCATTTCCCTAACATCTATTAATCATCCTGCTCTTTTGTGCCTTCTGCCTCCCTAGCCTTCTTCCTCCTCTTCCTCTTTCGCTCCAAATTTCAGCCCCATTGGTTGTTTCTAATTTTTCTTATTAATTTGTTTGTTTTCCCCTATATCTGTGATATAAGTGAGACCATTCTGTATTTCTTTTGCTTTTTAACTTATATCTGTTAATATGAGTCCTTCTACTTTGATCCATGTTGCTGCAAATGCCATATGACTGTCCTCCTTGATTGTATTTCATTGTGCACATATACCACAAAAGTGTCAAATATTAATCTATAGTTATTTTGTTCAATTTAGATTTGTTAAAATATTAATACTTAGCCAAAGATATTTATAGAATTCTCTGCTATATATAGATGTTAATAAAATGAAACTGTTACAAAATCACAGTCCTGTTAGGGTAAATAATGTTAGTGCTTTAATGAAGAAGATCTAAATAGTGAGAATAGAGACAGAAATATATGCATTTTTTTGTCTAATATGTGCGTGTGGAGATTCATCATTTTTTTCCAGAAAAAGTCTCTTCATGTTCTCTGTATCTAATGGATTTGTGGCTAATTCCATGTACTCTTCACTGGACATAAGGAAAACTTGGCACTGCTTCTATTATTCATAATGTTATCATTTTGGATTCATATTTACATTGGAATTGATGTTCTTGTCTTCCCCTTTTCTGATACTATTTAAGTCAGTTTATATCATTTCTCATAAGGCTGCATCATCTACAAGCCAGCTCTATACCCCAATTTCCAGTGACTCCCTTACGGGTCACCACTGTGTTCTGTTGGTATTAAGCATATAAGCAGATATTATTTTGACTGCGCAGAAAATGTGAACTGTAATCTGTATTTGGTCATCCTGAACAGTTTTGATTAGGGTTATCACTATTTAGAAATCAAATTTTCTTTTGCTTTCATTTCTACTCACTCTCTGTAATCAACCTTCCACAATAGTCCAGTGATAAGTTTTTTTTCTTTCTTATGAGTTCCAGTAACACTTTGTAGCAAATTTAGGATATATATTATAAGCTTTCCTGAATGCATACATTTTCAGGATACTTTTCTTATTGAGAAGATTTTTTAAAATTTATCTTGCATGCAGTGATTATACAATAACTCTTACTGAATTACAAGACATTTATATCTCCCAGTTGAGTAACATACTACAGTCAAATTTTGATTTTTTTAATTTATACATATTCACAACTAAAATAGATTTCCAACACATTTTTAATGCATTATGGGGGAATAATAGATTTCATAAATAGTCTATCAGACCTTTGGTATTTCTCCTGTGATGTACATTTCCTGGAACCATCAATGCCTGTTATTCTTTTTAAACAGTTCTATTACTATAACATCCAATTAATTTAAGCTTTTAATTCATGTTGTTATAATTAATTATACATTGAACTTATATTAGCTCTTAAGACTCTGACAATAATAAATTTGAAGTAAATTTTGAAAGGGAAATAAGGGCAAGTCAGAAAAAAATATATATTTGGCGGCCAGGATCCAGAGGAATGTAGAGCAACCTTATATGAGGAGGATAGTGGATTGCTTTCACTTTCAAAAATTACTTTCAACTAGTTTGCTGTCTTCCATATGCCACCCCTAAATATTTACCTCTAAATATTTATTTTACATAAGAAAGAAAAATAATAGTACAGAAGCCTGAAATTTCATTTAAAGTTTTTCTGAGTCATTTTTAAATGCTGCAAAATGGATATAATCTAGCACCTTAAATAATGAGGTGTAGATTGTAAATCCACTGGTGAAGTGACATTATTTATTCATTATAAACTGTGTTCTCTTCACTTAGAAATCAGATTATTCGTCTCATATATGTAAATCCTTGTATATGTAAAATTGAACTTTGAAATTGTTTTTGAATTGACTAATTATAACCTCCTAATGCAATATACAACTAATATAACATACAACTTTATTCATACCCATTCCTTCAAAAATGTAGCCAGGTATTTAAAAAA
>PVHY01019586.1:10499-27218 GCA_004024945.1 Uropsilus gracilis | reverse complement strand
GGGGAGGAGGAGGAAGGAGGGAGGGGAGGGGTTGGGGAGAAGAGGGGTGGGGGAAGAGAGGGAGAGGAGGGCAAAAAAACAGAGAAGCCATTCTGACAATAAATGGAATTTTCTTGCCATGAACTGTATGAAGGAAAAATAATCATTAGGAGAAAAACAATGAACTGAGATTGTGGATTTATATTCCTCTTCCATCGTTCATTATTTTTTAATTGGTTACGCATAGATATTTTACATCGCTGCATATATACCCCAGGATTCTCCCCCCACCGTGGCATCCATGAGCCATCCTCTGAATCTCCTGTATACATCCCTCCCCCTCTTCTAGAGTTCTCTCCCTGGTGGAAGGGGAGGAGGTCAATTTGGGTTTATACGGTCCTGAGGTCTGCTTCACAAAAGCCTACAGATCTCTCATCAGTTTTCCTGCCAGGCAAGGCCAGCATTCCCTCATGCCTGTTCATATATTTAATGGAGTGTGGAGTGTCTCAAAGGCCCTTTGGAATGTGGAAAACTGGGGTTCTGTTTTTAATATGTCCCTTTGGGCTATTATGTGCTACCACCTTTAGACTCTCCGAGTTTATAGGACTCACAAGAAACCCTTCTAAACTGGCTTTTATTATTATTTTATTTAATGTGTTATAACAAGACCCAAAGGATTTTTTTCCGCAGAAAGAAGAGTGTTTCTTCCTTCTAAATATTAAACAAAAGAACCTCTACTCCAATGTCTCGGTGGGTTTGGCTGGGTTTTGAATGCTCCAGCTGTTTCCTGTTCTTTTCTCACACTCTGCGGTTCTCTATAAGTTCCTCACTAATCTCACTCGGCCCTCACTTGGAATAACTCAGTTATTCCAAGCATGCTTCACCCTCTGCTGAGGCAGCTATAAAGTGCCAGTTATTAAAAGGCAAAACGTTCCTAACCTACACAAAAAGAAAAAGGTACAATAGGAAACATAAGATAAAGTGCGTTTTATATAGTAGCTATACTACAGTGATAAGCTCTAAAATACTTCACAAGGAATTAACTTCGTACTATTATTTCAAAATTATGTTAATTTCAGCACTCCAAAATTGCCTATACAGGTTAAAATTTAATTTAATATTTAGAATTTAACATTATATAGAGTTTCTATTTTTCAAAGTGCCTTGGCATATCATTGTGTTTGGCTCTGAGATTAATCCAACATACATGATTAGATCCACCTTTTAAGTGAGGAAATTAAGTCACAGGTCAATGATTTCACTTTTGTTTAAATTTATTTTCTTTTCATTTTAGTTAGAATATTACATTCCTCAAAATTCAAAAAGTACATCATGTACAGAGTGAACAATTCCCCCTATATCCCCACTCCCAGTTAGAGTAGAGGCAATTACTCTTCCTTGCTTCCTCCTGGAAATATTGGATGCTTATATAAGCATACATAGCTATGTGTAGCTTTATTCTTTTTTACATAAATATCTTGATGGATACATTGTTCTGAACCTAGCTTTTTTTACTTAGCAATATACTCTGGAGATATGTTCTATCAGTATATAGTGAACTTTTCTTTCTGATGGTTTCATAGCATTTAGTTGTATACATTTATAATTCATTTGCATAGTCATCTATATATGAACTCTTAGGCTGATTCCAATCTTGCATGACTTGATGCATCTGTTATTTACACATGTGAAAATGTATCTGTTGGGTAATTTGTTAGAATTGAGTCAAAGATGCATGCATCTAAATTTTTAAGTATTGTGACATTTTCCTCCACAATATTAGACAGAGACTTTTAGAGATTTAACAAAGAGAACAGCACTCATTTTTAAATGATTTTTTTAATTTTATTATATATATATTTTTTACATCATTGATAAGGTGGTTCTCCCACCTTATCACCCATGAACCACCATAATCTCTTGTGCCCATCCTTCCTCTGATTTTACCCTCCTCCCCCTCTCTTGCTCGATGCTTCAGTTATGCTGACAGTTTTAAATTTTTCTTGTCCATTTGTTTGTTTGTTTTCCCTATATCCCTTATATAAGTGAGACCATCTCATATGTCTCTATTTCTTTCTGGCTTATTTCCACTAACATGATTTCTTCTAGCTCCATCCATGTTGCTGCAAATGGCATAAGTTTGTCTTTTTGATTGATGAATAACATCCCATTGTGTACATGTAGCACAGATTTCTGACTCCTTTGTCTGTTTTGGGTCATTTGGGTTGCTTCCATATTCTGACTATTGTAAATCACAGCATTCATTTTTAATGGATTTAAATTCAGAGCAAGTGTTTATTAACCAGAAAATAGTTGCTATGAAGAATGGCACGGTGAAAGGTAGTCTAACTCTGTGAAATACAATGCATTGGGAATCTACAAGGAAACGAAGAAGAATTACCTCTCGCCTACACTGTCATTATGCACCACCTTTGTACTTGCTCCTGGAACCCAGGGACCAACTGATCTACCTCATGTCAGCCTGGGACCAACAACCTCACAGACTCCGGAGATGAGGGATCCTCATTTGTACCAAAAACTTGAAAATATTAAAATTATTTACTTTAAACGTATAGGCATAGGAAGAGGAGTATAATGAATTAATAATACTTTCCAAGATATTAGAGAGCAACATTCCCAACAAGATGGCCCCTCGGTGAAGGGACAGCTTTATCGGTCACTGTCCATGGTGCTGACAACATCCCCGGGTTATTGCAAATTGCTTTTCCTATTCCTGAAACACTGAAGAACCTAGACAAAGTGTTTCAGGGAACTTGTACTGGAAAGAAAGGAGGCGATTCATGGGTGGGGTGAGAGATCAAAGGACAGGGAATACTAAGAAAGGAAGAACCTTTATGAAGTTGGATGGAGAAAGAAGGATTGGTGTCTGGTCTTGTGCTGTTTACAAATTAGCATAGATGCTAAAAGATAATCCAGCCCTCTGTGATGGGGGTGGGAGGATAGAAGCACATTGCATTATGTGCTCCATTATGGTATGAATATATTCTCTGATGACTAAAAGAAAAGTAATATTATATAAGGGGTTGTAGAAAGAGTTATCATGTGGAATTTCTTGAGTGGGCAATTTTGGAAATAAGATGGGTTGCCATCTGCCTGAGCTGATTTAACTGTAATCCTGCCAAAGACTGGGAACAGACTGGATAACCTCTTGAGACTCTCACAATATTTGAAGTTGCAACTTCAATGAAAACATTCATCCTCCTCTTGCTCTTTATCTCTGTTTGAGCTTCAGGGCAGCCAGGATTTAAACTAAAGTAACATCACAGGCAATACTGATTATTTTTGTCTTATCTAAAGTCAGTTGCCTTCAGTGTTTCAATACACACAAGATGTTAGTAACTTTCTCAACCTGTCAGCTCTTTCCCTAGCAGCATCAAAGTATAATACAGAACATGAATTCAATACATTCCACTCATTCTTCAGTGTTGCACTGGAGTTCAACAGGCTTCCATTCACATAATTAAATCTGAAAAATACTTATGCCTTGATGCACAGAGACAAAGAAACTTTTGGATTCATACAAAGTTTAAGTGTAAAGTTTTTTCACATGCCTATATTTAGCTGTGTTTTAAATTTTTATGATTTTCAAATTGGAAATGGTATAAAGTTGGGGATGAAACCAGAGATCCCAAACATGCTGGGAATAATATTTTCCAATATTTTCATAGCCTCATTGACAGTGCAGCTGGCTGTGTGTGACTGGCTGTGGTCATAAGCCTTGCTTGATACAGGGACACATGAATATCAAGCCACCTCAGTTTGGGTAGCATTGCCTATGAGATGTCAAAGAGACATTAACACATCAGGTCATTAGCGGTCCTGCTAGCGTATCTATCTCCACTGGGTGAGATTTCCGTACAGCCCACAGGGAAAGTAACTTATTCTCCCCAAGGGTTATCTGACTGCCTGCGAGCCTTGACTCTTCCAGTGCATCTGCTATGCCAAGTTTGGAGGCTGCTTTCAGTCCTACATCCAGTGTCTCTGTTCCAGGGTTGTGACTCAGCTCAACTCTACAGCCCATTTGAAAAAGGCAATGACTTCACAGAAAGAATATCACTTGTTTTCTCCATCGCTGGGTCCCAACCTTTGCTTTTTCTCACACAGAGTTAACACAAAGATCATCTCGTACTACACTGTGATGATTCTCTACCAAGTGTGGGTGGGAAAGATGGGAGGGGAGTCCCTCTGCTCTACCCAGAGAAATGTATCAAAATGGGAGGGAGAGGAGCTGCTGCACTTTCCGAAGCTCTCCAGTGTAGTACATCCTCTTGGTTGGGGAGCATCTGTGTGTAGTCAAGTGGTCCCTGGGATACAATTAAAGGAACATGAACTCATGACCTTGGGTGGGAGCAGGCGAATTATATTATATTTGGGTAGCTATGGACCTGTAGCTACTCGGAAAAACATAAAATAAGAGAGCTCCAAGAATCAAGTTACCATCGAATGTTTATTTCTCTTGTTTCTAATACAAGTTTGAAAGCAGAAACTGTTTAAAGAATAATACTAAGACAAACAATCTTGTACTCCAAACCCACCTAGTGAAAGGGAATATTCTAAACATCTTGGAAACCCCCTGCATGGCTCTCTTCTCTCTTTAAGGTCTGTTGATCTCTATTTTGCAATACTTCTACCACTGTTTTTAATTGTGCAATCACATATTGTTTAGCCTTGCCTGTTTAAATGTCTGTTTCTGAGATTTTTTTCTGTTTACACTCTTGTTTCTGGAATTCACTTCTACTGTTGTGTGCCACAACAGTTCCTTTGTCTTCATGTCCTTGTAGAGCTCCCGCTTATGAACAAAATGTGCTTTTTATTATTTTTCTTCAGGTATGCAATGGCTATTCTTGGATACTTGCCTTCTCATACCAATTTTAAAATCAGTTGCCAAGTTCCCTTCAAGAAAAATCCTACGAAGATTTTTATCAGAATGGTATTGATTGTAGTTCAACTGTGGGTGAGCTGACATTTTTCTACCACTGGGTGTGTCTATCCATGAACATAGACTATCTCTCCCTTGATATGGGTCTTCTCTAATAGCCTTCAGGAAAGTTTTATGACATGACATATACATGTTTTAGAAATTATATTTATCCCTTCCCTTTTATATGTTATGACTGTGTTGAACATCATTTTATTCAGTAATTTCTATCATTAGTATCGTAACAGTTGTCAGCATGTGGCGATACCAACACCTGACATGTATTGTATGTTCACTATATGCTAGACACAGATCAACATGCATATGTTCTACAACCTTGAGAACTTAAACAACATGCTCCATATCACACGGCAGTTTCTGGGGAGTCAGATTGACCCCTGGGCTTCTGACTTAACCACAATTCTCTATTCTTCTACATGCTCTAATGTTCACTTCCTACGCCTGTGTAGTGAACGAACAAACTTGGTGGCATTCAAATACATGTACTTATTGTCTCATCACTGTGAAGATTAGAAACGCAAACCTCAGCAGGACCATGCTCTCCAGGGCTCTGAGGAAGAATGCATCCTTGTCTCATCCTACTCCTGGCAGCCACTGCAGCGTGTCTGGATGTGGGGAGGCATCACCACAATTTCTGTTTCCACTTCACCTCACCCCCTCCTCTGTGCATCTAAATTCCCTCTACAACCCTCTTGTCACTGGATGTGGGGTCCAGCTGAATAGCCCAAGTATGCTTCACTCAAAGCCCCCAGTCACATCTTTGCTAAGTAAGATAGTGTTTTACATTTACTGTACAAGATAACAAGTAGAGGTTTTGGCATCGACCCCACAGCAAGGCTTCAGTGCAAGACAGAGGAAATGATCTACAATGGCCACTCACGGATGCCTGTATCCACAGAGAAACTTCTTCACCGACACTGGCAGGGGGTGAGACCCTCTAAATCTGATGCCAGAACCATAAGATAAAGCAGCAAAACAACAAAGATGGGATTGGAGAACACGGCCTCCAACGAGAAAACATGGACAGACCACAAATAGATACAGACTGGCCACCCAGCACAATCTTAAGACTGAAAACCTACCACAAGGCTCGCCTGGTTCCGACAACACAGTCCCTCACCCAGTGAAAGGACACGGCCCCAGGAAATAATGAGACTGATGGGCTTAGCACAGACTAGTAAACAACAAGGAACAGGGTTTGAGAGAATGGAGGGGGTACGGGGGGGGGGGATATACCAAGAACCATTTACAGATGTTGTGATTTAAAGAATAAAAACAAACAAACAAATAAATAAATAAATAAGTAAAACATTTATAGGTTTTGGAGACTGAGCTATGGTAGGTTTTGGAGAAAGGAAGAAATGAAGAGAGACCAGAGAGGAAAGTTGGGTGGGTCACTGACAAGCACAGAGCCAGAGGCTGGAGCTGTGGAAGCTGCACTCCTTAGTCTGTGTTGTTTAATTGGGTTCTGGGGTGGGTGTTTAATCAGGTGGATGGATCTGGTGAGGTGGGGGAGGTTGGTCAGGCATGTGATGTTTTCCTGATAGGTGATCCATTTCCCTCTAGCCAAACTCAGTCAGGCGGCCTGGGGAAGGGTTTTTTTTCTGAGATTGTCTGAGTTAGCAATTCATGGAATGGGGGATAAGGTGATTGGTACAAACAGAAAGGAATTTGGGAGAGAGATCATCCTTTGAGGGTATGAACCTAGCTCTTGGAAACAATCACACAGCACACTACCGCTCTGTAGAAAATCAACTCCCTGCCATCTGATTTCTTCTGATCAATTCTAAGAAATACGCGTCGACTATTTTATGTCTTGTTTGGCTGACAATCACACTGAATTACCCGGGGGTATAGCTCAGTGGTAGAGCATTTGACTGCACACTGAATTACCCAAACCTGCTTTTCTTTTGAGAGTTCATATTGTGCATGCTAACCTGTTACCAAGATTATCTCCAAAAACAACAACAAATATTCACTGGGTGTTTACTAGGTGAAACTCACAGTCCAGGGTGATCTGAGGACCAGCAGGATAAATAAAACAGCTTTTGCCCTCTCAAAAACATAATAATTGGGACATGCTTGCATGAAAAACAGAACCATTAAACAAAGTGGAACAAGGCCACAATTACCTTGCAGGCTAAAACTGCCATTTCAAAGGATTGCTTGTCTTCTGCTCCAAAAGCATAGATTGGCTGCCTGACCGCAAACAGGCTGTTTATTTGGTCACCATTCTCCCTGTTCTCTTTTCTCCCCCTTATTTTGGACAAGTATTCAATGCCCCGTAGATTGTCTGAGTCATGCGCATAATGATATTAGAATTAAATGGAAAAGGAAAGGCTTCCCGGAGGAGCGTCCGGCAGACCAGCCAGGCTCACTCTGCCATCCTCCCCATCTGGCAGGCATCCTGGTCTCTCCGCAGAGTGGAGACGGCTGTGGCCACAAAAGACTCTGGACCCTTTCCCAGAAGCAGACAGCCACACTGAGAATCCTGAGAGCCCATAAGACAAATGATAACACAGTACTTTCTTCTGCAAGGAAAGAGCAAAGGTCATAAAAATTAATAAGAGAAAACACAAGCTTGAAATTTCACTGAAAGAGATATTTTAACCTGACTTTTCAGTTGTTTACAGTTTGGAAGTAGCTTAAATTTAGCTAATTTATAGCACAGATTATGATAAAAAATGCTAAGCGGCTTACAAAATTTAGTGTCTCATAAAATCTATCTTTATAGGTACAAGAAATAAAGGTATGTTCCCACTAGAAATGATGATTAACTGTGGTTATTCCTAAGAACAAGGGTTTTAGTTTGTTTTTATTTGCTTCTTATTGTGCAGTTTCCATAACAAAGACATATTACTTTAGTTTTAAAAAAAAGACAAAAACTTTTTAATGTTTAGTCTAACTTTAAAATGCATTAACACGGGGCCTCTCTGTCGATGCCACGTTCCTCTACAGAGCCCGCATCACCACTGGCTTATGGGTATAATCTCAACAACCACTTCTTGCTTGACCACACTTCTTGGTACAGACCCACATGGGAAATGTGTGGTAGGGATGGAGAAGGCTAAGAGTGCTTACATCAGGGCTGAAAATAATATAGTCTCATCGAGTCAGAAAAGACGCCACAGAAAGCCAACAGCATTTGTATTATCCATATGAGTTTCTGTGGCTCCTTTGTAAAGAGATTAGTGGATGAGTCTCTGATTCCTTCTTTCTCACCCCTTTCTCCTCACCTTCCTCTTTCTCTTCACCCCCGGGTATGACTTCAGAAGGAGCGTTTCCTGGTGCTGACTACCTAACACAGAAATAAGCATAGCTGGAAACTGACGGGCTTTATGTTAAGTCTTGGAGTCACTAAATACCTGCCAGGACCAGACTCTACTTCCACCAGCTGTGACTGTTGAATAGTTTGGTGCAGCTTCCAGAGATTAGGAAGAAATTCAGTGAAACCAGAAAATCTTTGTCATTTCATAGACTGTTGAAAATGCATCTATAATTTTTTTAAACTTTCTTGGAAATTGTACCAGTCATGAAAGTTAATTTGCCAGATGTTTGGCTAGTAAATATAGATCCTGCTTCACAATACAAATACTTGGCTTCCCAAATATGTTTGATTTGTTGGGGTGCTCATCTCCAAAGATTCTAGAAGGCTATGGATGACATATTTTAAACTGAAATCAGCAGAGGAAGCAATAATAAAATATTTTTAAAGACTCAGAAAGTCAACATTTTTCTTCCTCTTGATATCTAGTCAAATAGGAGGCAGAGATCCTACATTCCATTTGCTACTTTCCAAAGGTTTGTGATGAACACACAGGAGACCACTGCTATGGTAACAGCTCGTGTGAGGCCAGGTATCCGATCCTGGTCTGTTGATGCACACACTGTACCAATTTGGACAACTATTGTAACCTTCCTGAACTGCAACTTCCCCATTTGCAGAATTACATGTTGAGAAAACTACATACGCCTGTAACTGAGATGACGAACAGTGATCTCGCCTAGTAGAAACTTGCAATGGATGGAATGCTTTTTTTTTAATATTTACTTTTTTATTTGAAATAGTAAAGAAACTAAAGAATATTTATTGCAAATTATTGAAATGCCTATGTCTTTATCAGTAGAAGTTTTCCAGATTACATCATATAAAATAATATTTTCACAATTGTTATTGGTTTGTTTTTTTAATTAAATTTTTGTATTTTGTATATATATATATACAAATCTATTACTACATATATACATATATATAGTATATATATATATATACATATCTATTACTTTATTGTGTACACTGGGGCTTTCTCATTTCGTTAACACCTGTGAACCATCTTATTCTTTTGTGCCCTCTGCCTCCCCTGTTTTCCTCCCCCTCCCCCTTCCTCGCTCTAGTGTTCAGTTCTGCTAGTTGTTTCTAATTTTTCTTATTTGTTTGTTTGTTTTTCCCTATATCTTTCATATAAGTGAGAATTTCCTGTATTTCTCTTTTTCTTTCTGGCTCATTTCTGCTAATATGAGTCCTTCTAGCTCCATCCATGTTGCGGCAAATGACATATATGCTTGCCCTCTTTGATCGATGCATAGTATTTCATCATGTACATAGACCACATTTTTTTCAGCCATTCTTTGGTTTGGGGGCATTTGGGTTGTTTCCATATCTTGGCAATTGCAAACTTTATTTATTGCTTCAATAAAGATGCGCGTACAGGTGTCCTTTTGAATTAGTGTTTCCTTGTCCTCCGGGTAGCAGATTCCCAGTAGTGGGATTGCTGGGTCGAATGGTAATTGGATCAATGTTTCTATTCCCCAAAATTCAGACGTGGAAATCCCAGTAGTCATTGTGGTGGTATGTGAGGATGGCGGCTTGGGGAGGTAATTAACTTGTTAGGATGGAGTCTTCCTGAGTAGGAATGGTTATCTGTCCTGTGGGATGGCAGCTGAATAAAAACCGAGAAGAGGGTTCCCACTCACACCCACATGGGCCAACACCATGATCTTGGACTTCCCAGGTCCAGAACTATGACCACTAGACTTCTGTTCTTCAAGTCACTCAAGCTGTGGTATTTTGTCATTGGTGCCCAAGCTAACACACTCCTAAGGAATAGTCTGGTAAGACAAATAGTTTTGAAATCTTCACAGGTATTTCCTTCCCAAATATTCTTTCGCTATTTGGCCTTTGACCTCCCTTCAGTCGGGGAGGTCGTTGTGTAGGAGATACAACAGCAAAAGACACAGAGAAGGGTGTAGCTCCTTAGCTTTGGGTTTCAATGGCCACAGCTCTGAAAGGATGGGAAGAATACAGGTGTGGGTGATTGGAGAATGCCTTCCTCACCCAAGGAAAAGCATTTCCTTGGGCTAAGGGGAGGATGCCACCTCTGAAGGCAGGGTGTGTGTAGGGTAGAAAAAAGAAGGAAGCATTAAAATTGTCTATAAGGAGCAATTAGTTACCCTGGGACACCCATCCTCGCCCCAACCTCCGCCCCCCTTCCACCCAGACAGTTGCCTCTTGGTGATGCTGGTGAAAGAAAAATGTTTCATCTCTGCGGGGTTGGAACATAAAAGCTCTGTGCACAGCACAGATAGGTGAATGAGGACTATAGGGGAAATGAAGGTTAGTGAAGGTCATGGTTTTGAATGCCTTCTAACCCTCTTCACCTCTGGCATGAAAATGTAACCACCAGACTTATATTCCCAGGGAGAAGATTGGAGGTACATTTCCTTGGAAAATGAGCACCTCAGGAAACATGCCTGAAGATACTGACATTGGGGATCTCTCAAGAAGAATATTTGCTCTCTTACTTCTACACTGAATTCTAGCATGCCGTGACTATGTTCCTTCTCTGCCCAACACACCTAGGATTTCTGACTAGTCTTTTAAAGTCTTTCTCTTGTTGACTGTTCTGGGTCTGGCAAACCTTTGTGAGACCCACTAATCAAAAGGCAAGGAAGAAAAAACAGAAAAGAGGGTATACAGATCTTGAAGAAAATAAACAATGTGGAGAGTAGAAAAATTTCAAACATTATTATTAATATACTCAAAGAAGCAAGAAATACAATTTATCCATAAACAAGAATGGAATGCTATTTTAAAAAAAGAAACCAGAAAATAAAATAGAGCTCCTAGATATTTAAAATATGATAGCCAAATTGAAGACATTAATTAACAAGCTTAAAGATAGCCAGATTTTTTTCTAACGATAATGGAAAATAAAAGGAAATTAGCAGGTTAAAAAAAAAACAATGAAACTTATCAAATCAATCCAAAAGGTCTGATTGAGCTGATAGAAATTCAAAGAAATACAAAATTCAAAGAAATATTAAAGAGAAGGAAAGCAAGGAGATATTTTTTAAAAGGACAACAATATTATCAGAACTAAAATAGTTCATAATTGATGGGTTCATGGTAAGTTCTCATGAAGTGTCAATAATCAAGAATAACCAGAATCAAAATCAAAAGTCATAATACAAAAGTGTAGATAAATTATTTGCAACTCACATGACAATAAAGGGCCACTTTCTTCAAACGTAAAGAGCTCCTATAAAATAATGAGAAAAAGGTGAATAACGTAATAGAAACATTGGCAAGAACACACATAAAAAGAATATTTATATGACCCTTAAAATATGAAAAGATGACCAACTACTCATAATAAGAGAAATACAAATTAAATCTCACAATACCTACTATCCTCACATTAGCAAATACTGAACAATAATAAATGTGTTGATAAAAGTTTGGGGAAATAAGCACTCTGATACACTCTTATACATAGATCATAAGATTATAAACTGACATATCTTCAGTGAAGGGAAATTTGTCCAATCCTATCAAATACACAAACGTGCCTGTCAATGGGGGAAGAAGCCACAGAGACGTGGCTGTGGCCCCAGGCAGAGCTGCCGACACGAGAGGAGAGAGCTGAACCTGCTCCCGAACCCAGACAATCAGAACCACATGGCACAGAACCAGCACCAGGGGACAGACGCCAGGAAGGAGCCTGGAGGAGCCACCACGCAGCTGCCCTGCAACAAGCTCCCAACAAGCTTGGTCTGACCCCCGCCTCGGTCACCCCTGGAGACCCGAGGGGAACCTAAGGGTAACAACAACCAGACACACATGACCAATATTGTATGAAAATTACAAAATTTTTAAAAAATTAAAGAATGGATAAAGCCAGGCATGGTGGCCCGTGCCTATAAGCATCAGCCTGTGGAAGCATAGCTGGGACTGGGGATTGCAGTTGAGTCCCGCCTGGGGCAACATAGCAAGACCTAGTTCCAAAAAAAATAGCTGGGGGTGAGGGTGCCCACCTGTCATCCCAGCTACCAGGGAAGCTGAAGCTGGGGAACACTTGAGTCTGTGGTACTCCGGGCAACGTGAGCCTGCGGTTCCACAGGCAATAATAGCGAGACCTGGTCTCAAAAAACAAACAAATAAATAAATAAAAATAAAGAATGGATAAACTGTAGAAAATAAAAACATATGTGCATCCATTTTAGTAAAAAACTTCACATCCCACACTTTCCTTACAGACACAAATACATAAGTGAAGATAGATATTAGGTCTAATGTTGGCTTCAGCGTTGTTTTAATAGATAAACACTTGTAAGACAGTTTGAAGATCTCAATAAACAATAAATGACCACAAATGGAAAAGAATGAGGTTCATGTGCTTAGTTTGTGAGCTGAATGATCCACGTGTGGTATCCACAGAAACAGCACAGAATAGGGAATGGTCAATATTAAAGCCATACTGTGCCAATCAGCGACACTGTGCCAGGCCAGAGAGAGTGGGGGTTTGGGGATGAGACTGAGAGAAAGAGGAATGGGGCCCCACTGGACCACCTCCCTGCCTGTTGATTCCTGATCCTCTGCTCATCATACAGCACTTGGATGTGTCATCACCCGCTGCTTAGAACGAATACGACGTGTGTGGTGATGGACAGTGTATGTCCTTTCCTATGATGACCCCACTGGTGTGCACAGTATCCTTGAGTGTGTGTGTGTTTGACATAGCTGCAGCCCCTGAGCTGATGAAGTGTGTACTGAGGAACGTGACTTTGAACATGGGCCCCACGAGCAAGTCATCCCCATGGGAGGTTCCATCTGAGCAGTCAAGTAGCTTCTCTGGAGCCCAGGGCTTTCTTATCTATAATGCCAGCTCCATTATGCCCATCTGAAAACCAAGTGTGCATAGCGCCCAAAATATTTACTCTGAACCACAGCCAACCCTTTACTCACACTGATTGATTCAGACACTGTTTGTGTTCTTTGCTGGCTTAGCGACCTTATCCCCGTCTCTGGGAACTAGCTGTGCCTCCAAGCCAAAGGTGGGCATGGGAACTGGGTTGGGTCAAACAGAGCGCTCCTCTCCTCTCCTCCATGGTGATCTGGCAGGGAAAGGAACATGACTCAAGGCAGACCCATCAGCGTCTTGCCCCCAGGTTTTATGGAACTACAGTTCATTTGCAAAGCAAAAGGCAAGGCTGAATCATCTATTCAAGCAACTCTTTGGCCCCTTAGCACAGAAAAAAACAGCTGACTGACCTTGGGTATGTCACTTCCTCCGTTGAAGAAGATTCCTTCTTCTGTGAAGCAAGAGCTTTGATCAAGACCATCTAGAAGGTTCTAAATTCAGAGAACAAGAACTCTCTTGTTCCTTGAGGATGGGTTCGTTGCATTCTGCTTAGCAGCAGCACAATCATGGAAATCTATATTCCTATCAAAAAGAAAGGAAAACCTCCCAGCTTCATTCTGCTGTGGATTAGTTTGTATACCACTGGCCAGTCCATGAGCTGGTTTTTCTAGGAACCCAGATAACTAAGACTGGATTCCCAGCAAGAAATTAAGTACACTTGCTGGGGATTAGCTTTTTGAGGCTGGGGGAGGTGTGTTCGTCCCTGAAGTCTCAGAAGCCTATTTGCAGTCTGGTGTCATAGAAAAACTCTTCCTCTTCTTTTTTTTTTTTTTTTTTTACACCAGGTCTCACTATTTTTGCCTGTGGAACTGCAGGCTCACATTGCCTGGGGGTATCATGAACTCAAGCCATCCCCAGCCTCAGCTTCCCAGGTAGCTGGGATTACAGGTGCACACCACCATGCCCAGCTATTTTTTTGAGACTAGATCTCGCTATTTTTGCCTGTGGAACCGCAGGCTCACATTGCCCGGGGTGAGCCATCCCCAGTCTCACCTTCCCAGGTAGCTGAGATTACAGATAGGTGTCACCACACCCAGCTCTTTTTTGGGACTAGGTCTTGCTGTGTTGCCTCCAGCGGGACTCGAACTGCGATCCCTGGCCCCAGCTGCGGCTCCCTAGGCTGCCGCTTACAGGCATGCGCCACCATGTCCAGCAAAATACTCTTCTCTTAAGACCTTCTCCGCTCAGTGCTTGGTCCCAGGGAAGATTTCTCCAAAAGCTGGAGTTACGTCCCATCACAGAACTTTGTTCAGCAGTGAAAAGGAACAAACCATTAGCAGGTGCAAGAACTTGCGGAAATGTACAGGGAGAGATACTCGATACAAACAGTAAATCCCCAAGGGTTCTATCCTGTGTGATCTCGTGGATATACCATTTGAAACAGCAAGATTTTGGAAACGAGGAACAGGTACTAAGTGGTTCTCAGGGGGTTGGGAGAGGAAGAGGAAGTTTTAAAAGAGCATGAAGGATCCTTGAGGTGTTGGAGTTTCTCCATATCGTGACTGCCTGGTGGGGATACCGACCTACACAGGTCATAAAATTGCATCAAACCACGTATGGACATGAAAATGAGCAGAAGTGAATCTGGGGAAATGGGATAACCCTAGTGGGTTAACCTGCTGGTTGTGGTTTTACACTAGAGCTTTGCAATGTCTGGGGAAATGGGGCAAAGAATGCAGAGGATTGCTATAGAGGTTTTCTTACAATTGCCTGAGAATCTACACTTATCTCCACAAGAATTTCAATTCATGAAGACATTGATCTCTGCACCACGAGAAGCAGACAAGTGAAGGTTTTTCCTGCTCCTTTGGAGAACACTTTCTCAGTACAGGACTCACCCACCCAGACCAGCTCCGTTTGCCAGTTGTTTTGCTCTTACAGGAAAGGTGAGCAATTTCCTCTCTTACATGTGCTTAGTATTCCTCAAAAATAATTAGACCTCACGTTCATAAATACTGGAAATGATCAACAAGTCTGAGAAGAGCAACATTTTCTGAGACACAAAATTCTGCCTTTTTAAATTGAGGTGGGGAATAGATGTGCCGAACTTTTAAACAATTCTGCCACAACCCCCCACCCCCGTCCCACGTTTAAATCAAATCCATGCCAAATACACAAGTCAGAAAGACAAAAAGGGAGGCATAGGTAGGAAGGAAATTACACATAATTTTAGGTAGTATTTCAATTACTGAAACCTGAATGCAACTGGGAATATTTGAATTAGTAACAAGGCATCTATGACAGAGCAAATTTCACTCCAGAAAAGCCAGGGTGTGAAAGGAGAATTTTGACAAAGCACTTTCAAAAGTTCCAAGTCCAGATGATGTCACGTATGAATACCTTGAAACCATCAAGAAGGTAATTCCCATCCATGCTCTTTAACCATCCAAGACATAGTAAAAGAATGCAAGTTTTCTAAGTGGTTTTTGTGTTTTTTGTTTTTTGAGAGTAGGCTTTGCTATTTTTGCCTGTGGAACCACAGGTTCACATTGCCCGGGGTACCCTGGACTCAAGCCATTCCCAGCCTCAGCTTCCCAGGTAGCTGGGATGACAGGTGCGCGCCACCAGATCCAGCTATCTTTTTTTGGAACTAGGTCTCGCTATGTGTCCCCAGCAGGACTCGAACCACGATCCCTGACCCCAGCCTCAGCTTCCTAGGCTGCTGCTTACAGGCACGAGCCACCATACCTGGCCTTTAAGTGTTTTTGATAGCCTCTAAGTGTTTTTGATAGCCAGAATAATACTGAAAACAAAGATAGGGGAAAACTACAACTCCATCTCAAAATGATCCTCAGTATAAATATTGACGCAACCATCACATGTAAAACCAAATATAGCCTAGCATTAGATTCCCAGGCCAAGCAAAGTGCATTTTAAAAATGTAAGATGGCTAACACATGGAGTATAGTAATATAATTCATCATAATAAGCTTAATGTGAAAAATCACATCATCTCAAGAAAAATACGTTTTTTTTTAAATTTCTGTACTGTCAGTTTTAAGCCAAGATTTATAATCAGCAATAAAAGACTATTTTAGACATGACAAATTATATATGTATAATAGACATTTAGTAATAGAATATAAGAACCATTTCCATAAGTGTAATAAATAAACTAGGCAGTCTATTACTTAATCTTGGAAGGGTACTAACCAAAACAATTAGAAAAGAAAATAAGAGGTATAAAATATTAGAAATC
This sequence comes from Uropsilus gracilis, assembly GCA_004024945.1. NCBI lineage: Eukaryota > Metazoa > Chordata > Mammalia > Eulipotyphla > Talpidae > Uropsilus > Uropsilus gracilis. Next base: position 10,879 of record PVHY01019586.1, on the reverse strand, counting down.
AAAAGACAAAATGATTATTTTTACAGGTTGACACTGTACCTGAAAAATATGACAGGCTGAAATGCAAACTACTTTAAAAATTAGAGAATTTAATTAAGTAGTCAAATTCATATTAGCACACATACTTTTTTCTCAATTACACCTCCATAAAGTTGAAATCAAACAAAAAAAATCTTATAAATGGACAATAACCAGGTAAAAAAGATAGAACCCAGTCAGGCACGGTAGCTCGTGCCTGTAAGCTTCAGCCTATGAAGCAGCCGGGGCTAGGGATTGCGGTTCGAGTCCCGCCTGGGGCCCGTAGCGAGACCTAGTTCCAAAAAAATAGCTGGGCGTGGTGGCGCACGCCTGTCATCCCAGCTACCTGGGAGGCTGAGGCT
>PVHY01019586.1:0-10399 GCA_004024945.1 Uropsilus gracilis | reverse complement strand
CAGGAATAACAAACAAAAGGCCAGGAAAGAGTGAAAAGCAGTTGACCGGCAGGCAGTTAGGAAGGGGGAGAGGTGAGGGTGAAATCGGGGAAGGGAGGAACACAGGAAGTTGGAGATGAAGGTTTATGGGTGATAGGGTGGGGGGAGAACCTCGGGGAATGCAATGATGTAAGATATATATTTATACACACACATATATACATAAATATGTAAACAACAAAATGATTAATAATAATAAAATAACCCAGTCTCCCAAATCCACAAAAAAGGGGGACGAGGGATTATAGAACCAATGAATGCTGGAGCAAATACAAGTAAATGACAGGAAATGTCTTGTCCCACGGGTGCACTTAGCTGCACAGCGATTGTGTCATCCTTGCCAAAATATGGAAGTTCTAGAAGAGCCAATTCTCTTTTTGGGGTTCCCTGCCTTACTGGGCCCAGGTCTGCTGGGACCTTTGAGCGAAGTGTCCTGCTTGCCTCCAACCCTGGGCTTATAGATAAGTACGAAGTGAGCATCTTGGCATCGTGCATAAGACCTCAACCACCAAGCGATGGAACTGAGGGAGCACCGTGGCAGGATCCCAAGCAGGTCACAGTTCCTCCCCCATGTCTCTCCTCCCCACATCTAGGCTGTGGACTTTCTTCCACCTGTGCGCTACCCAAGTCCTTCCAGAAACGCTGTTAGCTCCTTCTTTAAACCAGTTTTTGATTTTCTCCACCAATGAGCTGTCACCAAAACAAATGGAGAAACATAATATTAGAAAGAGGTCAATTATTGGATGAAAAAGATGTGTTATCTACACACAACGGAATATTACTCATCAATTAAAAATGACAAATTTGATGAGCTTCTGATAGCATGGATGGACCTAGAAGGAATCGTATTAGCAGAAACAAGTCAGAAAGAAAAAGACCAACCGAACGGTTTCACTAATATATGGAACATAGAGAAAACAAACAAAAGGTCAGGAGGAAAAGTCAGAACAAGCTAACAATCAGACTGGGGTACACAGCTGGGGGGGGGGTAATGAGTGGGAGCTGTCGGGAAGGGGAGGTGGTGGGTGACCCCCCAGGTAATACAACGATGTGGAATATATATATAAAAATTTTTTTGAGACTAGGTCCCGCTATTTTTGCCCGTGGAACCCCAGGCTCATGTTGCCCGGGGTACCACGGACTCAAGCAATCCCCAGCCTCAGCTTCCCAGGTAGCTGGGATGACAGGCGTGCACCACCACGCCCAGCTATTTTTTGGAACTAGGTCTTGCTACGGGCCCCAGGCAGGACTCGAACCGCAATCCCTAGCCCCGGCCGTTTCATAGGCTGAAGCTTACAGGCATGAGCCACCATGCCCGGCCCTATATAAATTATTTAAATAAAAAAAGGAAAGAGGCCAATTATCTCAAGGTGAAACTACACATCAATACAATCGAAAGCAAATCCGTCGCAGAAATGGAAAAAGTAAAAAGTAATAATAATAATAATAATAAATGGAAAGACCAGTTTCAGTTCACCTAGTAAAGTGGGTCTCCCCTTTGCAGTACATTAGAACCACTTGGGCAGCTTCTAAAACGCTCTGTTCCCCAGCTGCTCCCAAGGCAATTAGACCAAGACCTCTGTTTGTGCGACAGTGTTGGTCAGAGCTCCTTGAGTGATTATGAAGTCTAGCCACGCTTGGGATCTGCTTCTCTAGAGAAAGAAACATGTAAATTAGCAGGAAATTTCTGAAAGGAAAGAGAGACAAGCAGGTAGGTCATGCAAGTGAAGGAAAGACATCGTAATGCTACCGTAAGTCAAACAGTGCCTGGCTAGACAAATCACTGAACAACACTTGTGCTCCGATAACCACTCTGTCAAGTACAATTTCAAGTATAATTCAGGTGACATTTTATATCAGCGCAGAGAAGATGAACTACTGAGAAATTATGCTGTGACAAATAGCTAATTAGCTAAAACTATTCCAATAAATCCTAGATGAATCAAATGTCCGAATATGAAAATGACAAGTGTAAAAATCAGGCTGTTTTTTAGACCTGTGTCACATGTATTCATCCTTCTTTGGATGGTAGAACCCTAGTTTTCCTTGGAAAGCCACTCAGCTATCTATTTGATTGGGAGTTAAGGTAAAAATCTGAAAAAAAATTTACTCTAGTGAGAAACTAAAGGAATGAAAAAATAAAAATAAAACAAAAAAATTAAAGAATGGAATAAAAACGATGAGCTATCACTTATTGCCTATCAGATTGGCTAATAGTCTTTTATGATAATGATGATAATCTTTTTTATGATCATACCCAATCTTAGTATGTGGGGATTAGAAACTTGGAGTATAAGTAGGAGGAAACATTGCAAAGGTATTTTTGATCAGAAAATTCAAGGTCTAGTAATATCATTAATGAAACTTTACAATCAGGCAGAATTACAAAGATGCACAAACAGAAATCTGATTTATCACAGATTTGCCACCACCGTGAAAACTCTCAACCTAGCTTCAGTGTCTCCTCAGAGGATAAACCCTGTGTGTTAACATTAAGGGTTTCATTGACCCGCAATGCCTTTTAGAAGGATTGCTGTTAAAATGAAATAGCCGTTAGAAGTCTGTGGAAATACTGGGCAATGTACATGTAAAACAGGGGGAACCATCATGGACAACAATATCGTGAGTCCTCAAAACTTTGAAAAGAATTACCTCATGATCCACCATTTCCACTTCCACTTCGGGTGAGTACACAAGAGATTGGAAAGTGGGAGCCTCACAAAATATCTGTGCACCCTATCCATAGCAGCATTGCATTTACAGTGACCGAAAGACCAGAGCAACTCACGTTGTCCATCTCAGGATTAAGACATAAGCAAGTGTGGGTACATGTGTATCCACGCAATGGAACATTACTCAGTCTTTAAGAGGAAGTCTATTCTGACACACGTCCATGGATGACAGTCTCATGAGACAAATGTATGATTCCATTGACCTGAGGTACCTATTTATAGAAATCATGGGAATCGTAGAGAAAGAGGTGGTTGCAGGGGCTGGAGGTACGGAAGAGGGAATTCCTATCTACTGAGTAGTTTCAGTTTTGCAAGCTGTAAAGATTCTAGCAATCAACAGCGGTCTGATGAATGTACTTAATGCCAGAGCTTAATGCCACTGAACTGTATACCTCAAATAGGTTCAGATAAATGAACAGAACTGGACAACTTATGCTAAGTAAAATGTGTTGGATAGAGACAAATATCCAGTCATCTCACGTTTATATGGAATCTGAAAAATAAATGCCAAGCTCCTAGATACAGAGAATGGGCTGGTAGTGACCAGAGGTGGGAGGTGTGGAGATGAGTGAAATGGATGAAGGGTCTCACAGATACGAATTTTTAGTCATGAAACAAATAAGTCTCAGGGATGTGATACAAAATGTACTACCCTAACCTCAGTTAAGTCAATTAAAATGTATTATTTTAATTGAGGTATAATTGACATATGCCATTGCCTCAGTTTTGGCCATTCAATGTAATGATGAAATATTTGTGGCTATTGCAAAATGCTAACCCAACATGAGGTCTGTGAGGACTATAGCTAATAACACTACACTGTACTATATGCTTGAAAGTTGCTGAAAGAGTACATCTTAAACGTCCTCACAAGGGAAAAGATGTGGGACTCTGTGTGGTGATGGGTGTTCACTAGACTCATCATGGTTAGCATTTTGCAATATCCACAAATAATTCGTCATTACATTGAATGCCCAAAACAGAGGCAATGGCATATGTCAATTATACCTCTATTAAAATAATACATTTTAACTGACTTAACTGAGGTTAGGGTAGTAAATTTTGTATTATCACTATTTCACCCAGATAACATACTTTCTGTGGAAAAAAAAGTTTTTGTTTCTTTCATTTCCTCAAGATTTCACTTCAACGTTGATGTCTAGGAAATTTGCTTTGATGAATCATTCAAAAGTGACTCTGAAACACCAGTTTGGAGGATAAACAGCAAGATTTCTTAGGCTTCACACTTAATGGCTGCTTGAATAGTTGTGATCATCAATCATTTCTATTTGTGATCATTGTTTGTAAAGGAGGATAATTCCTGAAAACAAGGGAGAGATATTCACAAGTCAGAAAGGGGCCTTTAAATAGACAGAGTCAATCAGATCTGCAGCCTGGAGAACAGATGGTGACATCATCTTACATCGCTTCTTGTTTGTTTGTTTTTTTTTGAAACTAGGTCTTGCTATGTTGCCTGGGGTAACCTTGAACCCACAGACTCAAGCAATTCCCAGCCTTAGCCTCCCAGGTAGCTGGGATTACAGGCTGCCTGCCACCACGTCCATCTGCCTTTTCAAGACTAGGTCTCACTATGTTACCCAGGGTAGTCTTGAACCCACAACTAAAGTGATCCCTGGCCTCTTGCCTCCCAGTACTTGGATTACAGGTACACACCACCATGCCCCACGTATGCCACCTCTTGATGAAGTAATTTTCCATATACTGGAGTTTTATTTTATATTCCATTTCTCTCCCAGAATCCGGTTGTTTATAAAGTACCCAATGGCCGGATCATGCATGATCGGAGAGGATCCACTTGGCTGACTAAGAACTCTTCCCCAGAGGTGATCTGGCTTCTTTCTCAAAGCTGGAACAAAACAGTGAAAATATTTTCACTCACAACAGAAACTGACCTAAAGGAAATCCTGTTTCTTTCCTTTTAAAATAAAATATAAGCAGAAATACGGAGTGAGACCTTGGCTTGCCAGATGCTGGAGTTTAAGAAAGAAGTTGCAACATATATAAAGCAGAACTCTAACTGGTACTAGACTGAACAACAAATACGTCAACTAACAACTGTGTCTGCGGTGGAGAGCAGTGGTGGGAAAATGGTGGTGATAGCTCCTAAGGGGAGAAACCCTCTATTGTCAAAAAATAAGCAAAGATGTTTAATAAATAAATAATTAAAACCTGCAGTGCAGCTGATCTGGATAAAAGAGAGATGATGCCAACTTCTTGTTAAAAAATCAAAATGCATAATTATCTGAGAGCAAATAATTACCTTCCTGTGATGTCCCTTTCAACAGGTACCAAGTTTCGTAGACACAAAATGACCATTGTCAACTCAGCACAGACCTATCTAAGCTGAACTGAGAAGTTAGCCGACATTGATAAAGACTTCCGTTGGCAACCAAAGTCAGCAAAATGTTCAAAAGTAACAGCCTGGTGGGAGAACGTCGAGGAATGCCATGATATAAAGAAAATACATTATGTGTACAATTTTTTAAAAAGTCAAAAAGGAAGTAAGACCAAAGGAACAGGAAAATACCTAGTACTAGATCCAGTTCCGTCTGACTGCTCCCTGACTAGCTGTGCTTCCATCCAACATAAAGTCACCCTTCTAAGGAATGGTTTGCATCTGTTTCTGAGGTTTTAGACTCATTTTGGTGATTTCATGCCAAAGGTGCAAAGAAGTGTTGATATTTGATGAACATTTGCAAGAATTCCCTTGAATAAATGAAAGGCGTATGCGCCATCGTATTTCTGAGATGTTTAGATTCTTTTCAAATGTGAAAAGACTCGCATGACATCACGAAAATATTATCCGAGGTTTGCCTGGCTTCATTCTTGCAGATGACTATAAATTATTCATACCAGGTACCCGCTGTAGAGAACATGCATTCAGCACTGAGGTGGCATGTGCCACTTAAATGCCAGTCCCCTCGAAGAAAGTCCATCCTCTCAGAAGTCCATCCATCAGCAATCTGGAGACCAACGAGGGCACACAGACAAAAACAATCCATCTTCACTCTCCAGCGTAGCTGCAAACAAGCATATTCCAGGACCCAGCAATTCCATGCGCATGTATAAACCCTGAGGACTAGACGTACAACTAGACGTATTCAGGAACGGTCACTGTTTCTAGCAGCATAACTGGAAAACCCCTAAAGATCCATCAGCAGGAAGCTGGACATATAAATTATGATATAATAGGAAACTCAGAGAAATGAAGATAATTACTATCTATATTAACTCACCTCTTGAAAACAGAACTTGAGTGAGTAATGGCTAATTACAGAGTGAATCATTCGCTCTAATACCATCTACGCCAACTTTAAAGCCATAGAGACAAAACACAACGGTACCATAAAGATGACCTCGCCCCAGACAGTCACTTCTGAGGTCCTGGGGGTTCAGTTTCATGGTGCAGCTGGAGACACGAGGAGATGCAACTCAGCCCACAACACCATTGCTCTTGGAAGGAAGCCAAAAGCGTACCCAGGGCCTAGAGACCTTTGACTTGTCTCTCCAGATCCACCTTGTCCACTGTCTACCTGGAGGCCTCGCCACACAAGCCTCAGGGTCTCCCCGCCAATGGAACTGCTTTCTAGCTTCCAGGAGAGCTTGGCAAAGGGGAGACACAGAGGGAGCTGGAGGGTGGACGGAGGGGGGAGGTTGGGGTGCTTTTCCCCAACCTCACCCCATCGGTCACCTCAGGTAAGCTGCCTCCCCAGCACTGACCTCCACACCCCTGTCAGCAGCCCCTTCTGCAGAGTGACCAGCACGTTTCCAGCAGCTGTTCCTCCCAGCCCCGGTCACTCAGGGTGCCCTGTGGGTGGCAACCTTAGGACAAGGCTTATCGCTGCCTTGGCCAGCCCTACCCACAGCTTTGCTCATCGTCTCTGCGGTGAACTGCCCCTCCTTACTCAATCAGATGTGTTGTCTTCTTCCTGCCGGCCCATCCTCCAACAGCTTGAAGGACCTTCCAGGTCTGAGCTCTCACATCACACTTCTCTCCTTCTCATTCTTTTGGCTACAGCCACTCCAGCCTTCTTCCGGTTCTCCAGCCGAGCCCAGCAATTCCAAATAGTAACAAGACACCTTCCTATTGTTTAGAAAACATTTTAAATTATAAAAAATACATATATGTAATAATGATGTAAAATATATACATAAAATTTCTAAAAACAAAAAATAAAAGATTGAAATAGAGAGACCAAAGTGACGATGAGCTCCAGAAGTGGACTTTAAGTACTGAACTTCATGCCGTGTATACTGTACACCTGAAATGTATAGTTTAATGTTACTTCATGTTACCTGGAACTTATATTTTAATGTTACTTCAATAAAAAAGTAAACTCAAAAATATATCTATGTAACACTGTCTTGGGTCAAGCTCCCAGGGAAACAGAGGTTGACTGAAGAATGTGATGTCATGCAGCTATTTTAAAAGCACATTGCAGAAATGATTCATCATAAGGCGTATTAATAGGCCAGGCACGGTGGCTCGTGCCTGTAAGCTTCAGCCTATGGAGCAGCCGGGGCTAGGGATCGAGGTTCAAGTCTCCCTTGAGGCCCGTAGCAAGACCTAGTTCCAAAAAAATATAGTTGGGCGTGGTGGTATGCGCCTGTCATCCCAGCTACCTGGGAAGCTGAGGTTGGGGATGGCTTGAGTCCATGGTACCCCGGGCAATGAGAGCCTGCGGTTCCATGGGCAAAATAGTGAGACCTAGTCTCAAAAAAAAAAATGTGTATTAATAAATGAAAAGGCATTGAGCCGGGCACGGTGGCTCGTGCTTGTAAGCTTCAGCCTATGAAGCGGCCGGGGCCAGGGATCGCGGTTCGAGTCCCGCTTGGGGCCTGTAGTGAGACCTGGTTCCAAAAAAACAGCTGGGCGTGGTGGCGCACGCCTGTAATCCCAGCTACCTGGGAAGCTGAGACTGGGGGTTGCTTGAGTCCGTGGTACCCCGGGCAACGAGAGCCTGCGGTTCCACAGGCAAAAATAGCGAGACCTAGTCTCAAAAAAAAAAAATAAATAAAAAAAAAAAATAAATGAAAAGGCAGATGATAAAGCAGCTTTGTGGAAATATGCATGTTTGTGTACACACACAGACACGTAGACACACACACAGGCACACAACGGCTTAGGGGGCAAAAAGCACCAGATGTCTGTACATCAAAATGTGAATGGTAGCTATTGCTAAGTGGTAGCATGCTAGGGGATTTGTCATTTTTTTGGGGATTTCTCTTGTCTCAAGTGTTTAGCAATGAACATCTATTGCTTACATAACGCGAAAAGAAAGGGAAATTAAATTAGTGGCTGTGGTAGCACAAAAACAATCATTTTTCTTGTTGCTTAGCTTGGAATCTTTTGCTTAAATAAAACTCATGGATAAAAGCCCCAGAGGGAAACAGATCACCAGAATGGGCCCTAGTGGAGCAGGATGAGAGAGGGGTTGGTGGAGGGAGAGGGGGAAGAGCTGCCAGGAACAGCCTGCTGGGTTCCCTCCTTCCCCACTGCCCCTACCTGAACCACCTGTGCTGTGTCCCTTCCCATCCATCTGAAAGCCATGGCCCTATACAGCCTGCATCACCACCATCTTCCTTCCTCACCTCACGTGGCCACACCGTGACTTCTACACAGCCCTGACCAGGCGCCTTTGCTATGATGAGGTGATGTCAGTTTACCGTAAGCTTAAGTACACACACGTGGGCATTTGTCCTTAAACAGCAGGTGGGAGAGCCCGCCTCCACGGCCCTGTCAGAGAAGATGAACTCCAAACCGCAGGAAGATGATGCTAATGCATCAAGGTGATGGCTGAGAGTGAGGGCCAAGCACGTGGTTTCAACCATCAGTGTCCTTCGGAGCACCTGGGACCAGCACCCCCACATCCCTGTGCTGTCATCTCCCCATCGGTCATAGGCCATAATGGAACTCATGACGCTGACTGCATGAAGAACCCGGAGCGTTCAGCAAGCAGACATGTGAAACCATGGGGTTGTGACTGGCATGGCAGCTGCTGTGATTGTTCCCTGCTCCATCCCTAGCGAAAAGCTGGGTGACAAGAATGATAGTCATGAAGGATATCGTCCATGTATCCCTCTACCTGCTCAGGGCTTTTTCCTGTAAGCAATTATAGTCAATAATTAGAGAGTTACATGTTCGGTTCATAGTGATTTGTTTCATCTGGATGAGAAGGTTGTTTCTGCTAAATAATGCATTGCTGTCATAACTATACAAATAAGACCAAGATTGTATGCAAGAAAAGAAAAGAAAATTTATAATTAAAAGAAAGAGAGAAGGAAGAAAGGAAGGGGGAGGGAGGGAGAAAGAGAGAAGAAAGAAAGAAAAAGGAAAGGAAGGGAGGAAGGAAGAGAGAGAGAGAGAGAAAAAAAAACATTGTTTTGTCACTTGTCTTGGTGGAAACTGTGATGGACATAAAAACCTGCTGTTGCACTCTTGCAGAGACAGCACTGGTGATGTTGCCATATTCCTTTGAAGCCCATTTCTGAGAAGCCAGACAAGACTCTTTCCTCAGACGTCAGCACTCCTGATTTAGACACTTGTCTTAAAGACACAGCTAATTTAGCTTCCGTTTCTCTTCATGTCTCCTTCCTTCCATTGGCTAAATAAATATGGAAACAACCCAAATGCCCCCAAACTGATAAATGGCTGAAAAACCTGTGGTCTATGTACACAATGGAATATTATTCATCAATCAAAGAAGACAAACGTATGTCATTCGCTGCAACAAGGATGGAGCTAGAAGGAATCATGTGAGCAGAAAAAATCAGAAAGAAAAAGAGAAACATGAGATCATCTCACTTATATGAGGGATAGAGGGAAACCAAGCAAATGGACAAGAAAAATTTAAAACGATGAACAGACTGAAGCCTAGAGCAAGAGGGGAAGTCAGGGGAGAGGGATGGGCACAAGAGATAATGATGGGTCAAGAGTGATAAGGTGATGGGAGAACCTCGAGGTAGACAATGATGCAACATATGTGTGTGTGCAATCAATAAAAAAATAAAATTGAAAAAGAAAAAAGAAAGAAAGAAAGAACTGTCCAGATCCCATGAGACGCGTTCTTGAATCCTACCCATGAAATCATGAGGGGTTTTTTCTTATACTCATCCGTCTCCTACCTCAAAGTCCTCATCTACTTGTACCTTGGTGTAAACCACAGATTTCTATAAGTTGACTCAAAATCCTTCTTTAAAATTGGAAGGACAAAGAGACAATAAACAAAACAAAAAGAAACCCAACCAACTGGGAGAAAATTTTTGCCCTGCAGACAAGCGACAAGGGTCTGATAACAAAGATCCACAAAGAGCTCCTACAGCTCAACAAAAACAAAGCAAAAAACCCAATCAAAAAATGGGGAGAAGAACTAAAAAGACACTTCGCCAAAGAGGAGATACAGATGGGTAATAGACATATGAAAAAATGCTCCACCTCACTAATAATTAGGGAAATGCAAATTAAAACCACACTGAGATACCATCTTACACCTGTAAGAATGGCCCACATAAATAAAACAGACAACAAATGTTGGCGCGGATGTGGAGAAAAAGGAACTCTCTTACACTGCTGGTGGGAGTGCAAACTGGTCCAGCCACTATGGAAG
>PVHY01019585.1:0-27121 GCA_004024945.1 Uropsilus gracilis | reverse complement strand
ATATGTGTACACACAATACACAATACCACTTCCCTTATGTAAGGTCACAACTTTTTAAGGGAATGGGACTAAGATATTTAACAAGAGACAGCAACTGGGTATTACTTTCATGAGATGATGCCTAGGTAAGAATACCTGGTCATGACCTTCTCATGGAACTTCCTATTTCAGTGTTTCTCAAACTTTAATGTATACATTACTTCACCAGGGCTTATGCTAAATGCAGGCAACTGATAACTAAATCCTGCCTGAGATTCCACACTTTTAATATGTTCCCAAGTTAGGGTGGTGTTACTAGTTCATGAATCACACTGAGTAGTAAGGGCTGGAACATATGTGTCTTCAAGGGCTAGAGAAGTTCAGTACTGGCCAGAGTTGTTGTCTGATAGCACTTTACCCAGGCAGGTGGAGTACACAAGCAAGGCTTACCAGTAAAACCTGTTAGGTGTGATGCGCTCATGCATGAGTTGCCACCGTCTTCCGAAGTCCATGGAGCTGTAGAGCTGTAAAACAATGCAGTGAAGAGAATATAAGCATCAAAAAGGCATGATTTAACAAGACTACAAGTGTCACCCACTTGAAGAAGAACACTCTAACATAAAAAAGTACCTAAAAACTGAGAAGGTGTCTATTATATCTTGATGGAGGGGTATGACAGTGAGTATGCTGTGAATATCATGGTCCCTTCTAGCAACAAACAGTATCCAATATGCATCCAATAGACAGATGCCATCCCTCATTCTCTCCTTTAGTGGTAAGACTGGTTAGCAAAATCTTATCTTCTTTGTGTTCTTCAAATTTCACAAAATCTTTAGCTATACCTAAAAATAATTGAGCCATATTTACTTAAAAATAATTTTCTAAGTGATTCTTATATGTAAAACTTGCTTATATGTAAAAATAAGAAAGAGGTGTTTTTTTTCTGCACATAGGGGAAATAGACACATGAAAAATGCTCATAAGCTGGTATCTGGACACTGGTACCTTTCAGTTTTGTCACTTTTTCTTTCTATACATAATACAATGAAATGGACTCTTCAATCCATTAAAGAAGCGAAGCTCATTTTTATTACCATATTTTTGCAGTAGATAAAGGACAAGGTCACTGGGAGTAAAGTGAAAATTACCCATCCAAGCTAGACAGGACAAGTATAGCTCCCTCCACAAAGTCTTTTCTGACCACATAAACCACTTATCTTTCTTCTCTCTCAATTCATTGTCTCCATCTTTTGTTTTGCTCATGCACCTATCACAGGGTAGTATATGGTCAAGTCTTTAAGTTTGGTCTAGATTATTTCTTTGCTTCAGTGCCTTGAATAAGCCTAAAGTATTTACTATATAGCTCTTACCTAGATCAATAATTATAATTGGCAGTTAAGCATGGAGAGCAACTCAGAGAAGAAGAAGAAATTCCAGAACTGCCCCCAAATTTTTGGAAAAACAAAAAAGAATCCCCTGCATGGTTAATAGAGTTGCTTATTTTACGAATGCACCCTGATCATTCTGGAATATATCAGTGGAAACCCAGCACTACTGTAAGAGACAAGTCAGGATAATGGGGTTTATTTTCAACAGAACATCTAGAAGTACACTATTTGATCAGACTGATAATGGAATCATAATCATAATAATGTAATAATAACACCAATAATTATACCATGTTGTTCTTTGCCACACAATTGAACATTACAAGCATATTTATATATGGAAAACCAGGTTTTCAATTCTGATACAGTCAATCACATGTTTATAATCAACCACTCAAACTCTATCAACTCTCCTCACCAAACTGGGCTCTCATTCTACTGTACATATTAAATTTATGCATGGAATATTTAGACAAAATTATCCCCCTTCACTCATTGTTTAGTCACTGACTCAGTGACTAAAAACAATACTAGTTCTACCCCAGTAAATTTCAGAGCACACAGAATCATACCTCATTCTTCAGAAAGCAAAAAGGGTAACTGCTTCTTGACCTTTATGCAGGTAAACCATGTCAAAGAGGAATATGGGATAAAGCTAAAGCCCTAAACGTTGAAACATATAATAAAGATGAACAGACATAGAAATGGAACATTAAGTCTTCCTGGCAAAATGATTCTTTAGCTAGACCTTGAAAGGTAGCACAGACAGGAGAAAAGCTGTCAGATTTTACTGGGTAGAGGAGATGAGAAGAGCAAAGGGGTCAGTTTGTTCAAGATCTTGAACTTGGCTAGTGACAGAACACTTAAGAAAAAGGATGGAAATGATGACTATTATTGGATAGAAGAAATGAAGGTCAATTATTCCTCTGTCAGTCTATCTATCCACTCACTCATCTATTTGTGTCTGCTTCTATATCTCTCTGTATATAAAAATTAAGTTATAGGGGTGGGAGGAAGAGAATTTGGGAGGAGTTGACCATCCCACAGGGAAGGATATACCTGCATATTTTTACACAAGGACTAGGTTTTCCATATGGGGTTTTAAGAAATGGATAACTCCTTCGCACGGCAGGTGTCTCGGGGACAGATGTTTGGGCTTAAGATACATGTTTCACAATTAAGAATTTAATTAGAACCTTCTATAACACAAAGACAGGCTCTGCCCTGATTTTCAATCACAGCAAATCGAGCCCCAATTTACATCAAGTGAAACCCACCATGAGTGTATCTGCCTCTGCAGTGAACTCTAGAGACCAGCCAAGGAAAATCCAGGAGTGTCACATTGGCACCAAGGGAGCGGTATTCCTCTGGGCAAACTGCTAGCTCTCCCAACACGGAGGTTCCAGGTGGTGGCAGAATGCCATCCAGCACGGCCTCAGCAAGGTTTGCCTTTGGGAGATGCATGACTCTCTCATGCCATGATCTTCAGACCAGAAAGCTCAAGAAATGGCTGCTGATCTCAACCAGGTCTGTTCCAACTCCTGCCTCTCCATTGCAGGTTCTGCTATTTCAGCTCTTCTGTTTGACTGATGGGTGAAAAATTAAATTGAATTATCTGCCTGGAGGCTGATTCAAATGAACAGAAAGAGCAGGCATCTATTCATTAAGGACCTTGGGTTAGCTACCTTCTCTCTCAATCTACAGTAGTTGCTGAGTCTGAAATGAATTTTATCAAACTCCAAGTTGGATCGTCACAGCCTCTGCATCCATACATTGGTTCATCCATTTCTTCATTTGTTCACTGAAGTGTATCAAGTAACTACTGTATTTAAAGCACTGAATCAAATGCTGAGTTGAGAGAGGTCAAAATATGTGACAAACAGCAGAAAAGAGAAATGGAGACAATTAACTACCACAGAACACCTGCCATAACATTGACATTACTTAGTTCTTCAATAGTAGTGTTGTGAACTATCAGTTTTTTTCTGTTTTTCCTTATCTAGAGGTTTAAAATGATCATGAACATATTGTTAAAATACTTTCTTGAGTTAAAAATTAAAGGTCTCACACTCAAATAGAAATAAAGTAAATTCTATAGTAAGTGATAGATTTAACGATATGAAAATGTTTATGTGAGATTATTCATTTTAAAAATGTATTATAAAACAAGTATACCTTGATGCCAAATGTATTTAAAATATGCAAACATTTAAACTATATAAGAAAAAAACATGCCAAAATAGTTATCAGTGGCTATCTCTGAGTATGGGATTATGGGTAATTTATGATTTTTTTTAATGCTTTCAATTATTTTCTGATTTCTTTACAATAGCTATACATTTCAATAGCTATATAAGAAGCTGATATGTCATTCTACATAGAGTTTAACAATGTTTTGATTACAACATATATCATTTTGATTATAACATATACATGCTATATCACACATGTGTTGTAATCTAAAGCTACCTTTTAAAAGGCTAAGAATTAAAGTTCCTTTATTTTTTTTCATGAGAGAACTGAAAGCAATAGAAATTTTCCACAAAATGGTTTTCACAGAGATTATCAAGGATAGTGGTGAATCCTTTCTTGGACAGGCAAAAATATTAACACACATGGAATTCATATAACCCGGCATGGTTTCAACCCAATGCATCTTGGCATATTAAGATAAAGTGGGTTTTCCAAATAAAAAAACAGCTTTCAAAATAGCTCTTGGCCATGTGAAGTTATACATCTGAGGCCACAGTCTCTTCTGAATCCCACCTCCTTACCCCTACCAAATGCCTGTTCCCTGCAAGGATATCATCCCTGGATCTTTACCAGAGAACATTCCACATCCTCTCCTTTCCCTCCTTCATGATATAGCATATCTCTTAACAAGCAATTATTCAGTAGCAACACATACTTATATACAGACCCCTAAATGAATCATTGGAATAGCTGGAAAATATGGAAGAACATGCTCTTTTCCTTATTGATTCAGTTATTAGTTCCCTAATTACATCAGCTGGCCAGAAAAAGGTATCTGGTATGAGAAGAATTAAAGAGGCAATTTAATCAGTGTAACATTTCACAGGAAGAACAACAGGTCATATGCAGAAAAGTTTAAGTTTGAAAAATAATATGAGTATTAGGAGGTTATAGGCTGGATTGAGACAACCCTCCCAGAATATATATACATATATATATTCTTATATATGTAATATATTATATATATATATTATATTATATATATATATATTCTTACCCCTATCTCTCAAAATGTGGCTTTATTTGAAAATGAAGTATTTGAAGATATAATCAAATTCAAATGAAGCCAAGGTAAGCCCTAATATTAGTAATAGCCTCATAAGAAGAAATCTGGTCATGTGGCAGACATAAAGTTAAGACAATGCAAAAATACATAGAGTGGATCTGATGGAGAGGACTAGATAGGGTTGAAGAAACGCACCCATAAGCCAAGGATTTCAGTACTACAGGGAATCCCCCAAAGCTGGGAAGAAGTAAGGGAGAATTTTCATATAGGTTTCACAGGGGGTGTGGCTCTGTCAACATCTTGACTTTGGACTTCTAATCTCCTTCTAATAATTGATTTCTATTGCTCTAAGACACCAGTACCTGCTACTTTGTCACAACAACCCTAGGAAAGTCCTGCAGAACCTCACACCTGCCCCCACGAGTAGGTAGCCTGGAAAGAGCTAGAAGTGATAGTTCTTACTACATGCATTTCGAGTCATATTGTTGAATCTGTGGTTAAAGGCTGTACTTTCTCTTGTTTTTATTTCTCTGACCTATGTGTTACCACACATGTAAGGATGTTTTCTAAGAAGAAGTATAAGTTCATAATGAGCATATGGTGGTAACCATATACAATCAGAGGAGGAGAAAAAACACACATTTTATGGCAGCTTTTGACAAGCCAGAATCCTTAGAACCAGCAGAACCCCCAAACAGTGGGAACCCACAGATACACAAGTTCTCCCCCCTAGGGACATTCTAATTTAGTGAGTGTATAACTGTCCTGATTTTTGTCAAAACCTATGGAGTTTACGTAGCACGACATTCTGCAGAATTGTGGTCATGATCAAACATGATCAGCAATGGTCTTTTGACAAAAATAAAAATTAGGCTGGTTTCACTCACAGAGAACATGGGGTGGGGGTGGGCTATCTAGGGCTTCAGGGAGATTTCCTGAGTTGTCAAGTATTTGTGACAAGTAGGAAAGAACTAGGACCACCCACCAGCAAAACATCCTTTCCAAACACGGGACTCCCATGCCTTCCCCAAATCTTTCTTGATAATGATGCCAGCAATCACACTCAAGTTCCCTCTCCACCATGACACAGCTTCTGTCCTCAGCAGCCATTTTCTTTGACCTCAGGATATATAAGGAGTCTATGCCACAAATATATTTATAAAATGTGGCAATACAGGTATCCACCTAGTCAGCCCATTCTAGAGTGGAAGGCCACCTCTTTTCCCCTTTTTAAAGACTTTGAGCCATGGAGGTCTTATCTCTCTAGATGACTTATATATCATGTATTCCTTCATTGATCAAATACCTATTAAGGATCAAATACCTATTAAGATCCAAACACTACTCTAGGGGCTTAGGACCAATACATAGATCAGTCTCTGCCCTCAGGGACCTTAAATCTTACATTCTAATGGAGATCAAATGACCTCAACTCCCTACTGAATAAGCACTACCATTCTTTGGATTCCTTTTTTTTTTTTTGGGGGGGGGGGGGCTAGGTCTCACTATGTTGCCCAGTGGACTGTGGACTCAAGTGATCCCTAGCTTCAGCCTCTGAGGTAGCTGGGATTACAGGTGCCTGCCACCATGCCCGGATGCTTTTTCAAGACCAGGTCTCACTATATTGCCCAGGGTAGTCTCAAGCCCATGACTCAAGTGATCCCAAGCCTCTTGCCTCCAAGCACTTGGACAGCAGGCATGTGCCACCATTAGACATGGGTTTATTTTGCTGGCATTTAACACACCAAGGAGGTTTCTTGTGTTACCCAAAAAGAGTTTCCAGACTGTTACTGAAACACTACAGGGTTATCCTTTGTTTCCCTGCTTTTAACAGAAACAGGGATTCACATAATGTTTCACCTTCTCAACTCTAAGGAAAGTGTAGTGCAAGTCTCATGATGCTGGACAGATGACATTCCACCACAGCACAGGCTCCAAGGGCTCGGCTCCATCTAAATATCACTCATCAATTAAAAATGACAAATTTGACAATTTCATAACAACATGGATGTACTTAGAAGAAATCATATTAGCAGAAACAAGTCAAAAAGAAAAAGACAGAAACCAAATGGTTTCACTGATATATGGGATATAGTGAAAAAATAAAAGTCTTGAGGAAAAGTCAAAACAAGCTAAGCACCAAACTGGAGCACACAACTTTGAGCAGGAGGGAAAGGGGGGGTAGGAGACTGGACGGGGGCGGGAGGGGGGGGTAAATCCCTGGGATTACAATGTTGTGAAATTTATTTATAAATAAATTAAAAAGAGCCGACTAGAAGGCTCGGAAATTATCTATTTATGTGTGTATATGTGCATATGCATGCATGCATGTTCTTGGCACTAGGCAAGAGGAAAGATTGTTTAGAATATGGATGGCAAGGATATTTATAACAACACGGATATAACTTAGAGGATATCATGTTAAATGAGGTAAATAAGATGGAAAAAGACAAGTACTATCTGATGCCATTCATGTGTAGAATCTAAAAAGTCCAAACTGGAGAAAACAGAGTAAAATGGTGCTTACCAGAGAATGAGGATGTAGAGGGAAAGGACAAATGTATAAAGCTACAAAGTTACAAGTAGTAAATAAACTCTAAGGAGCCAATGTACAGTGTAGTGAATTTAAACAACAATGCTGTATTATACTCAGTCAACTTAGTAAGAAATTAGAACAATTATTTCAGCATAAAACGAAAGGATAACTATGTAATGTGATAGGGGTGTTAAATATTGCTATAATGACAATCATATTACACTATGTAAATGTATCAACACTATACCTTACGTTTATAAAATGGTATATGTCAAATATGTTTCAATAAAAAAAGAAAGAATATGGCACTCAGAAAAAATAAATAAATAAATAAAAGTGGGTTTGGCTTTCTTATGGCCAGAGGGATGGCTGGCCCAGCATGGTCAGGCTGAATCATTCTCAAATGAGCTTAAAAATTAAAGATTTCTATGAAAAATCTCCACAATTCTCAATATGGCAAAAATTTACAAATTTAAAATATACTGCAGGGCAAATAAGACATGTCTTGATCCAGATGGCTAAATGCTGCTTTGGGGCCACCAAATCATGACCTGAATTTTAGTGCAGACATATAATTGCATCAAGGAGAGAGTGGGACTCTTTGATATTAAAATAGGGTTACCAGATTTAACCTATGAAAATACAGAATGCAATTTGAATTTCAAATGAATAAAGTATAGTTTGTGTATGTGTGTTCCATGTAACATTAAGGTTATGTCTATAGGTATTAAAAAGTGTAAATTATCTGAAATTCAATTGGGTGTCCTGTGTGTTGTCTGGCATCCCTGACTTGCAGTCTCTCTCAATCCATTTCTGGGAGTATGGATTATAAAGAGCAGGCCCTTCCCTGCTCTCTGACATGGATGCCACCAAGGGAATAAAAGAATCTCAGAATTATGGTGACACTTCCTGTCAGCAGTTCATTTGAATTATTTTACTCATTAGCTGATTATTATTAACTGTGCACCTAATATATGCTAGGCTCAGGGTAGGTGTGGGGCTGCAAAGATGAGTAACACAAGGTTCCCCCCTCTCCAGAGACAGGACAGGACATCAAAACGTTGACAGGTAAGTGCAACATGACACAAGGGAGGCCAGCGCCCATGGGGAGAGGAGAGCTGGGAGAACTCACAGAGAGCCAGCCGCTCTTCTGGGCTGGATGTGGGCTGCGAGCTCTGTCATCTGGGATGATTAGGACCTGGCCCCAAAGGATAAGTACCTGCCAAACACTGTGGTTAGCAAAGGTGAAAATCTAGATATAAAACAAAACATTATCTCATCCTCCCATGTCCAGCTCATTTGGCCCTGGATCAGTGTGCTTTACTCTCACTGGCACATTTAAAAGGAGAAAGAACAGAGACGGAAAAGGATCCAAGCAAGGTCATCTAGAGGATTTGAGAGGGAGAGGAGGAAACAGTCACACAGAAGCATGAGTGAGGAATAAAGTGAAGGCTTAAGGATGGGCTGTGAGCGGGAAAGCTATAAAAGCATGAAAGCGCAGGTAGGCACTCTATCAAATCTGCAAGCACCCTCCCTTGTAGCTAAGAAAGGCCAGGTTACACCATCACCAATGAAGAAATACTTTCAAAGACAAATTCATTACTAGAAGAGGTTGACAAGAAGGACACAGGATTTTCTATAAACAGCATCAAAAACAAGGGTAAGAATCTCATACTTCTCACAGTTTTTCATCAAGACAGCATGTGGCTGGTGGAAAGAAAGGAATCTGGGGGGTTGACCTCTAACAGTTGGACATCAGGGCAAATGCTTCCAAGTCTCACCTTAAAATTCCATGGATATTTTGTAGTCTATTTTCTAAAAAAATCAGTGCTTAAAAGAAATTTCTTTGCAAATCTTCAAGTGAAACACTGCCACATGCCCTTTTCACCACTATTCCCAGGGGTGCAATGTTTGAGCCCCAGTTTGAAGAAGGAGAAGTGGTAGCAAGAGTGGCTGAGCATAATGAGGGAGTGACTTACTTGATGGTTTCAGGTCAATTTGTGCAGGGTGAAATAAGGCACTTTCTTGATGAAACAATTAGAATTAGAATTAGAATTAGAATACAGGACTCAAAATAAAGGTTCTGTTCATTTCAGACCCCTGAATTGCAATGAAAAAAAAAAAAGGAGAGGAAAATACGTAGTTTGGGCAACGCCAATCTTGCAAGAAAGGGGTCCCATGAGGCTCTGTCTGCTTACACAGCAAGCTGCACAGTTGTCAAGGCATCTGTGTGACTCTTGAGACTTATTCTCCTGACTGAGCCCCCTATTATATCAGAGGCCACATGCATATTTGGGTAACCAATGTCTTCTATTTCCCATGTCAGTGTATGCTCCCTGCACCACTAGAAATGCTGGTGACTCCAAAAGTTCATTTGAGAACAGCAAGCATAGATGCGGATCCTATCTTCCCAGTGCCCACCTGCTAGGCAGGCTTGTTTTCCTTCAGTCAAGTAGGAAGAAACCATCTCATAATGATACTGACATCTGTGCTCCGTCAAAGCTGTGATGCCACACTCATTCTCTACCTGCCTTTTCCTTCATTCTTCTCTTCTTCATCACTTATTTTCCAAATTCTAGCAACAGTGGTCTACTTTTGGCTTCTCAAACAGGCCAAGAAAGCTCCAGTCTCAGGTTTCTCATATGCTATCCCCTCTACCTAAAATGCCCTCCATTCCATGCTTAGCTGCTATTCATGTGTCAGCCATCAGCAGAAATAGCACTGCTAAAGAGAAATGCTTTTCTTTTAGTGCCTCTGCCAGCTGAGATAGCACCAGGTCATCTGATTGCATAAATCTATTTCCTTATATCATTTGCTAATTATGAAATTATATATATATCCTACATATACACAATATATATTTGCTTAACAATCAATACCTGTCTTCCTCTGTCAGCAGTGAGTAAAGCTACTTTAGTACTTTAGTAGTACCAATGTTTTAACAATATGTCAGGTATTAGATGCTCAAAAAAATATTTCTTGATTGGACACATGAATATCTCTTTTTTGTGTCTTTGAATTTGAAAAGTTTTCTAAATTCTATCCCTTATAACTGAAGAGCCTCCTTCCTCATCCCAAAGTTTTCTAGTCTAAACTTCTTTCGATATCAGTTCAAATCGTTTCCATTCTATGAAGTAATCTTTGGCCACCTTTGGCCATGAGAAGCAATATTACAACATGCTAACTGAAAAACTACTTTTAAAAGTGAATTCACAGGACTCATGACTAGATGAATTTGGTGAGAAAGGAAACATTCTACAATAGCATCTCTCTTTTCTCATAATTGACACCAGATTAGTCCAGATTCTATTAACAGATTTCTCTCTTAAGTTCTTGAATTGTTTCTATTAAATTCATCCAAATATTGATCTATTCATTCATTCAATTATGCAACAAAGCTTCAGGTTAGGATGTCAAGTAGATTGAAGGCCCCGCAGGAGATGGTCATGTGAAGCCTTGGTCCCTCCACCCCTATCCCTCAGAAACTGTCCCTGGTGAGCCCAACAAAAGAGAACCAGGGAATAGACATTTATAGCTAAGAGTGTCCTTGGAGACAACCTGGACTGATGTGAGTGGAGGACTGAGCAGCGAGGTGGACTCTAAGGCTCAGAAGAATACCTGATTTGTCACACAGCTAGTTAATTGCAAGGCTGGACCCCATATTCATGATCCTAAGTACCACTCAGTGCTCATTTTTACTGTACCACACTTTTTTTGTTAACCTGTTGGTTTTATATAAAAAAGATAAGTTAATGTAACCTCACAGAGATAATGGCTCACTTGGGTACCCTTTGTGTGAGTGACACTGTGCCTTGAATTTATCTAAGACTCCTATTTACAAATCACTTGCACAATGTATTTTATCCTCTTTTATATCAAAGGGTATTTTCTGAGCTAGTTAAGACAATCTTACAATTTACACAGTATTTACCAAAATCCATTCTTTTGTCTCCATGGTCCTATTCTCTTGACCATTTCTTTTGCAATCAGATTCTATTCATTTTTATACATTATGATTCAGAAATGTCACCTATTAAGCAGCACCCTTTAAACACAAAAGCTTTCACTCTATTCCACACCCCCATCCTTAGCAGTGTTTTCTCTCTTCTTAATGGTTTTGGTTTCACATCACATCCTATTATTAACATCTGCTTTATTGCCTACTTCCCTGACCTTTTCACTGTGTCCAATTCGTCCTTAACTCTATTCACAGTCCAGGTTTATTTTGCCATCTCAAAGACCTGAACCCAAAAACAATGGAAGGAAGTGAAATTTCTTCATTTTGAGGTTACTTATTCATTTTAATCCCTAACTATAAATATTAAACCAACAATATCTGCTTCAATTGGAAGAAATGAAGACTCCACTATCCTTGTCACACGAAACATTATTTGAAACCTACCTCCAAGTAGACATTTAAATATGCTCATGATTTCAGTGTTTTTACTTGGACAGAAAGTCTGGGAACACTTTCAAAATCAAGATAATGATACATGAAAAACAATGTGTACTTCAAAGGTTGTTCTTCCAGAAGAATAAGAAAAAAATTAACTACCATTTAAGGAGCAAGTACCCCTGACAGGCATTTAGGTATATATTTAGGCACAAAAATATACTACGTACTTGTTATTTCTGTCTGTACTTCCTGGAGATTAACACAGAGGGCCAGAGAATTTTCTGAACTTTCTCAAGCTCTCAAAGGACTCGCCAGCATCTCTCATCCTAAACTCAGTGCTCATTCCCATACACCAGTTGTCATTGAAAAATGAGTGTTTTCAAGGAAATGACTTGAATTGAGTGGAAACTCAAAGTGTGTCCTAGGGGAAAAGTTGTAGAAACTTGGGATTGTCAACACAGAAAATTGACCCCTGAGGAAAGAGGTTTACAACTGTTCTCACATTTGGGAAACAGCTGTTCTGCCCAAGGACAATGGGACTCTCATCTGTGTAGCAGAGGGCAGAAGCAGGATGAACAGGGAAAATCAAGATGAAGTGCGTATCAGCTTGATTTAAGAAGTAATATCCTAATGGAAAGAGCTCCCTGAGGCTGGTGGAAACAGCACTTGTGCCATGTTCTCCAGGGAGTTATGAGATGAGTTTGAATAGAAGACAGTGAGCATTCTCAAGAGGGTGAGACTCTCTTGGAAATTAAAATGTGAGATAGGGTTTAAATTGGTGAGTTTGCAGGTCCCTTCAGATATGTGATTTGTGATTCTTCAACCCCAAAGCAACAATCATTGGAAGAGAATCCAAGGAAACAGTCACTACTAACATTCCCTACATATTTCTGAAAACTAGAAAGATACACACAAATGGTGGGAAGAGGTCCAACACCCTGCCTGGCATGTTTTGGGAGAGTTGCTTGGCCTTCCTATATCTAAAACCTTTGTAAAGGGAATTTTAGGCCCTCTATTTGAGATTTTATTTCCTCATCTCCTTGTCTTGGCATTGATATCATTGCAAGAAGACAATGTCCATTTGAATATTTTAGCCCTTAGAAATGGAAGCATCACTAGCTTGTTCTAGAGAAGAATGGTTTAGCCTAAGTCAGACACCTCTGGAGTCCAGGGAACCCATTCCTACTTCTGTTAAAGAAGTAATCATCTTGACAAAGGAAACAGACAGACCACTTTCACTCAAAACTGCTCTGTCCAAATGCCAACACTGGGACACGATTAAACAACAAAAAGCATAGCTTCAGCTAAAATG
Organism: Uropsilus gracilis; assembly: GCA_004024945.1. Lineage (NCBI taxonomy): Eukaryota > Metazoa > Chordata > Mammalia > Eulipotyphla > Talpidae > Uropsilus > Uropsilus gracilis. The sequence goes on along the minus strand of PVHY01019585.1, from coordinate 14,251 downwards.
CACAGGAACAGCTGGACTGTGCTCCCTGAAAGTACAACGTATTTATTACACAGATAATTAGGCTTCTGTCTACATACAAAAGCAATGTTGTCTGTGCATTAAGCAAGGGGGACTCACTGCAGACTGGCCAACCCTTGCCCAAAGACATCCAAGAATGCTGAGCTTCCTGGATTCTGAAACGGGTTGAGGAAAGATCCAGGCGGGGATAGGAAGACCAAAACTGCTTTGCAATTTTTCTGTTCTTAGTTTAATGGCCCAAAGCAGTGGATTTCAACCTTGCATTAGAGTTGCCTGAGAGTTGCAAGAACTATTGGTGCCTGGACCTCAGCTCAGAAATATTAACTAGGATCTCTGGGAATAGACTAACCGGGTATTTTTCTGAGTGAATATCAATTTAATCATTGAATTCTAAAGAGGATGCAGCAATATTTTTTGATTGAAGTGAGACTGTTTACAAGACTGTATATGATTTAGTTATAAAGGATCAGCTCTTCAGATGCATGTTGCCACACCTTACCCACTGGCAAGGCATAGGCAAGTCTCTACCATAGTCTCTGTACCTCATTCCCCACCTATTTTCCTACTTCTTTGTCTTCTAACCTCATTTCCGGTCAGAGTCCAGGGTTTGTTGTCGGTTTGGTTTTGTCCTTTGTTTCTTTAGATTTCACATATAAGTATCTTTTTCCTGATTTATTTCATATAGCATTATCTCATCCAGTGACATTCATGTTGCAGCTGGCAAGGGTTGACCCTTTCTATGGCTGACTAGTACTCCAGAAATTGCATGTATATATCACATTTTTTTTGTTTCTTTTTATTATATTATTTATTTTGTTTTACATAGCTATCTACCCCAGGGTTTTCACACCACCTTATCACCTGTGAACCATTGTCTTAGTCTTTTGTGCTCCCCTACCCCCAATTTCCTCCCTCCCCCTCTCTTGCTCTATGTTTCAGTTTTGCTAAAAATTAGTTCTAACTTTTTCTTCTAAGATTGCTTTCCCTTTGTCCCTAATATAAGTATTTCTCTTTTTCTCTCTGGCTATTTCTGCTATCATGATTCCTTCTAGCTCCACTCATGTTGCTGCAAATGATATAAGTTTATCTTTTTTTTTATTGATGAATAGTATTCCATCATGTACATATACCACAGCTTTCTGTACCATTCATCTATTTTGGGGCATTTTGGGTTGCTTCCATATCCTGGATATTACAAAAAGTGCTGCAATAAAAATCCAGGTACAGGTGTCTTTTTGGATTAGATCTTTTGTAACCTTTGCATAAATTCCTAGAAGTGGGATTGCCGGATCAAATGGGAGTTCCATTTTCAGTATTTTAAGGGTTCTTCACACAGCTTTCCATTGTGGCTGAACCAGTTTACATTCCCACCAGCAGTATATCACATTTTCACATTTTTCTAATCTACATCGATTGTTTCTTAGGCACACAGATTATGTCTGTAACTTGGCTATTATAAATAGTGCTACAAAGAATACATGAATGCATGTATCCTTCAAATTAGTGTTTTTGCACTGTCTGGAGAGATATCTAGGGGTGGAATTGCTGGATTATATGGCAGATCAATTTTTAATATTTTGGGGAATGTCTACATTGTTTTCTAAAGGGCCTGAAACAGTCTGAACTCTCATCAACATTGTACTAAGGGTTTCTTTTTCTCTACATTCTCATCAATACAGATAGTGCCTGGTTTTTTAGATAGAGGTCATTCCCATGGGAGTGAGGTGGTATCTCATTGTGATTTTGACTTTTATGACTTGATGATGAATGACAGTGAACATTTTTATGAGTCTTTTGGCTATCCATATAGATGTTAAGTATTTTTAAAGCTGTCCAGGTGAGTCTCATGTGCAGAGAGGGCTGAGTAACAGAGATCTAAAACAAATGTTGACAAACTATGACCCATCTGCTTTTGTAGAGAAAGTTTATTCAGACATAGCTGTTCATTCATTTAGAACTGAGTTGGTGGCATAATAATTACATCCTGGCTAAACGTAAAATATTTAGTATCTAACTCTTTACAGAAAATTTGCTAACCCCTGCTTATAGAAAATACTCTAAGGGGTTGATCAGAGGCGATTTATCCTGAGTGCAGCCTGGCTTGCTTTCAAAATCTGACTTATTCTTCTAACACCAGAGCTCAAAGTAAACAACAGCAACAACAACTAAAACCTAGCAAGTATTTATGATGTGTCAGGCACTAGTGTCAGGAACTAGGTTAAGTGACTTGCATTATCTCATTTAATCTCCATAACTACCTTCTAGAAGAACGATGGTGATCTCATTGTATGGAAGAAAAAATAAAGCCTGTTGAAAACTAAGTCATCTGCTCAGAAAAACTATAGAGGTTAAATGCAAAGCAGCCTGCCTGGTTCTCTGTCCCATGTGTTCAACAGCCACCTCAGTCAAGGTCCCCACCAAGGAAGTCATGTGGCTGTCAAGTGAGGCTATTAAGTGAACTTAGGCAAGTCCCTGTAGGCTTGGGGGTAGGGTTTCAAAGCACACTAACCTTAAAGGGTAAGGACAAATTTAGGGACAATGTAGCATAGGAGAAAAATGTCCAATAGGTTAAAACTACTAGTTGATCAGAATTTTTTCTTTAGACGTTTCTATGTTTCACTCATTTTTTTTTCATTATTTTACTCAGTAATTTAGTGAACACCTTCAAACCCCTGGAGAATGGTTCTAGGTGTCAGAAAACAGTAGAGAACAAGATGCTAGAAAAACAGACTGCTGGATGCTCAACTTCATGAGATCACTTGGAGGTGAAAAAAAATAGGTGAAAGACAAAGGTGTTTAGCTACAGAAATAAGGAAACATATTTATAGCTGCATCTATTCATGGTAGTGATGTTCTTGAAAGTTACTGATTTAGCAAATATTAGACCACTGCTCCCAGGGGAAATAAAATCAATAAAATATTGAGTCTCTGAGCACAATATTTTCACCCCACAATTGGTAACCTCACTTCTATGTGTTTCTGTTGAAAGTCACCTATTTAGTACAGATGACTGATTTGTTAACTTTGAGTTCAAGGTCAAGAACACTAACCCTCAGGCAAAAGCAGCCCATCTAACCATGCCTGTCTCTGTAGGTACCTGTAGACTTCTTGGGTGTAGCATGCAAGCCCACCACTCAGCACCATGCTTGAGGGCCACTTTCAACCGTGAAACCACCAAGCAAAGCACAAAAATACAAAGCAATATCACAAAATAGTCCACTAAATGTATGATTGTTAAAAGCAGGGGGACTATGAGAAGGCAGAAAAATTGCAGCATGTACTTTAGGAAATTCCAATTGTTTGCCTCTCTGCTGATGTCTTTGAATGACCCTGAAAACATTTACAGAGTACTGATTGGGGGATAACAAATAACTTTGGTTAGTAAGTAAAACTGAAATCGGTAAATGATGAGAGCTGACTGTATAATGTCATGCAGAGGTGACTGGCAAGGAAACAATGAAAGGAGGATAGAGAGGATAGAGCAAGACAAGAGGCACTATCTTTGTGAAGGCCACCAGGAGGCCCTGCTGAAGAGCTAACATCGTGTACAATCCTGACAAGAAAGAATCAATGACATGAACCTCCAAAAAAGAGCAATCAAGATGGCAGAAGAATAGGATGAAGGCCATGAAGTGGATGCTTAGGTGATGTGTTTGAGTAAGACTTCAGGCCAGGGTAGCTAGAGTAGGGTGACCAAGAGGGAGAAGCATGGGGAGATGAAGGTGGACAGAAAACCTACTCAACATCCTATGAAAGACCACGTCTGTTCTAGTGAGACCAGGACCTCCTTCTATGCCTGATGCAAGTGTACTGAGATGTTTGAGAAAGAAGGGTCTAATTTAAATTTTAAATATTGCTGGCTGTCCTATGAAGCACAGAAAGTCGGGGGGTCAAATGGAAAACAGAGGGAGCAGAGGAGATAAGCATGGCAGACTAGGGAGGAGGGGATGGCTTAGACTCTGTTGGTGTTGGGGAGATGACTCAGGTTAGGGAGATGGAGCATTCTGGAGGTGACGTTGATAAAATTTGAGGTTAAAATGGCCATGAGGTCTGAGAATAGCCAAGAAGTCGTGTAACTTGAGGGGTTTGTATGCCATCCACTGAACGCTGCAGAAAGGGAACCGATTGCACTGAAGATAGATTTTTAAGGTAGAAGGCATATAGTTTGGAGCTAGGTTTATGGAAAGAGATGACTGACTCAAAGATGTTGAGCCTGCAGAAAAGACTACCATTAACTGGCATTCATTATATTCAAATCTAGGAATATAAGGAATTTGTGGGGGTGTCAAGAGTCACATGCATTAACTTACTCTTCAAGAATGTGTGTGTTAATAAAAAATTAAAAAGATTTTTAAAAAGTGTGTGTGATAATAAGGAAGATTATAAAATAAGTAATAGGTAGTCATCAAGTATGTATAAATTACCACTTGTGTGTGTTCAGCTAAATGCTAAAGACAAGCAAAACCACCAGCTAGAAGAGTTTGAAGTCTCATGGGAGAACCAGAAAAGTAAACAGGTGATTATTTAAGAAAACAAAAGGCTCAGCATGGATTTGAAAGCCAGAGTGTCAAGCAACGTCAGAAGTAGCACATAAGAGCACTAACACCCTAATCAGAAGAACTCCGATTTCTTCCAAGAAAGTTCTGTGAAAGGATGGTTTTGCTCATCTCAGAAACACACCCATGAAGACTCTTCAGCTCAGGCAGCACAAGTGATGACTGCACTGCTACTAAGATCTCCTCGGCGCGGGCTTCTGAAGAGCCAAAGCTGGCAGCCCAGGAGCCACATAACAGTGTCAGTGTCACATCAGTGCCTGCCCAGAGGACAGCCCACAGCTATGAGACCGGTTTCCCTACACTCACGCTTTCCATCAGCTCCATGTCTCCAGGTGACCCGGTGGCTTTTAAAGTGTAACCAAGAGCAACTGTTACAGAGAGATGCAAGCAATCAAAAAGCCCTGATATAAGGGAACTGCCTCCATGTACAAATAAAACATAAACTCCTCCAAGGCTTGAGCAGGGAAAAGAAGAGCTCTCTTGTGGAAAATCGCGGTGGAAGCCAGGATACTTTTTCCTTCCAAGTTTGTTTCTATCCTTTCTCTTGGCATCAGTACTGACAGTCACAAACATGAAAGAGAAGACACAATCTCTTCCCTCAACCCCTTCTGTATTGCTGGTAGCTGTGCAGAAATTCAAGGTGGGGGTGGGGTGAGGGGTGGGAACAATAACATGAATACCATAAAATCATTGTCCTCACAAAGTGAAGGTTCCTGCCCCTAGAACTGCTAAGATCACTCTTCCCCAACACACAGGCCACTATCGCTGCATGTTGTCTGAAAGCTCCTCTCTCCGAAAATGCCTGTGTTTAATTCTTCAGCTGGTAGCTTGTGCCCACACAATCATTTATCCATACTCCTTGACTGTGCCTTGTCTCTTTTCCAAATAAATTCTTGAAGTGGATGCTCCAGCCCAGTGATCTTCTGGGGCAAAGGGAATGGATGTCAGGGCTTTGAAACTCCCTTGGGCAAATGATGTAAAACACATAATCGTTCAAGCATGTTAAGAACAAAGACGTTCAGTTATCAGTTTGCTAATTTTCATTTTTCTTGCCCTTTTGTTTGGTTTCTCTCTATTCCATATATAAGAAAGAACATCCAGTATTTATCTTTTTTCTTTTGACTCATTTTGACTAGCATAACCCCCTATGGTTCCATCTATGCAGCCGCAAATGACATGTGTTTGTCTGCTTTGACTGCTGAGTAGTAGTTCATTAGGCAAATATACCATAACTTTTTGAGCCATTTGTTTGTTTGGGGGCATTTGTGCAGTTTCCATTTTGTGACCATTATAAATCATGCTGCAATAAACATGGGAGTGCAGGTTTCCTTTCAAAATAGTGATGTATACAGCAAAGGAGTGCAAAGAACTCAGGGGAGGAATGAGCACAAGGGATCATGGTGATGTTCACGGGTAATATGGTGGTGAGAGACCTATGGGATGTGCAATAATGTAAGAAAATACACATACTATCAAAAATATAAAAAAAGAAATTAAAAGAAAACAAAGATGCAAGTCATGCAGACTGGCCTTCTGCTTCTCCCCTCCATTTCCTCTGCCCAGTTCCTGCCTACTTCATAAACACTTGGCATTTCAGGGCTGACGAGGCTCATCAGACCAATGCTGGAACCCCCTTTGAACCTACCTGACTAATGGATTCCTATCCTTGTCTGACTCTAAAGTAGCCCCCCACATGCACCCCCAGGTTAGCATTTCATATTCAAAGAGCAGTGAAAGACAGCACCCCCAGTTCCTCAGAGGATACAGAGTCAGAAAAAGTAGGCAGAACCCTTTGAGTAAAAGCAGGAAGGTCACTGACAACATCACACAGGGTCCAGTCAGGGCACATTTGCCCAGAGTTTAATTTTGTGCTATTGCTCACTATACGATGTGTGAATCACCTAGAGCTACACCACCCCTGTTTTGCTCTCCATTTTGACGTTAATGTTATTGCAACAAGAGCAGTAAATTCCAACAGTGTGGCCAGGACAAAGTCCAATTACAAATATGAAAGTAATTCGGCTGGGAAAGAGGAAGCTGGCTTCTCCTTGAAGTGGCGCCTTCCCCTCTCCTCCCTGGCATGGCTATGCCCATTGGAACCAGTCTGCATACGAGCTTGCCTTCCCATTTCCAGATGGAGTTTATGGTTTGATAACCTCTTGCATTTGTCTCCATCCATCCTGTGCCCCTCCAGAGTTCCTCGCTTTGGCAGGAAAAGGAGAATTTACTTTCCACTCCTTCCTCACTGCATTGCTCAGCAACTAGAAAGAAGCCTCTGACCACTTTCCAGTACTGCCACCACGGTCCCCAGGCAAGGGACAAAAGTTCCGATTGGCCCCATTACTGGGACGTGCTCACTCTCTGTGGCATGATTTATAGAAAAGCAGCCTCAATTACAATTTCTCCTACTCTTTGCATTGACAAAATGCTGAGAATACAGAATCACAAGATGGCACAGTATACAGCCTCTGACTCAGTCTTCTGCCAACAGCCTCAGGCTCATGGGAAGAAGCAGCCCCCAGAAAGCCACTCCATCTATCAGTGCCAAAGGGGAAAAGACCCTGACTGGTTTTCCTAACTCAGAAAGGAGGCCCCATCCCAGGGTTTGCCTCTCCCCAATCATCACCAGGAACTCTGCTCTTTTTCTTCTGGCTGGGAGCTTGGAGCTTAGAGGCAGTCGCTGTTATGGGCCAAGTAATTTTGGGAACAGCAGACAGAAATTGGGAGATTGAAAAATAAATCTGCATATGTGCTTCTATTTCCAGCCCCTGTTTACTCACAGTAATAAAAAAAAAAAAAAAGAAACCAGTAACTGAAATGAAAACAAATGGACCCATTTATCTACCGGCTTTGCTTTCACTTTTATTCTGTTGATTTGAGATGGGTTAGAACTCCAAAAGATTGTGGTCCAAACAGGACCTTCCATGGGAAAAGTTTACCGCAGTTCTCCTAAGGAAAATGCCCCTGGGGAGTTGGAAGAGGGGTCAGCAGAAATGGTCCCTGAAAGTGTAGCACTGTTGGGAAGAAGAGGGAGCAAATTAAAAATTAGGTCAGCTCGAGATAGCCCCATTTTTTAAATTTAATTTATCTTATTTATTTATTTATTTATTTGTTTGTTTGTTTGTTTGTCTGTCTATTTATTTATCTATCTATCTATCTATCTATCTATCTATCTATCTATTTATCTATCTATCTATTTATTTATTTATTTATTTGTTTGTTTGTTTGTTTGTTTGTTTATTTATTTTGAGACTAGGTCACGCTATGTTGCCTGGGGTAGTCCTGATCCCGTGGACTCAAACTATTCCCAGCCTTAGCCTCCTAGGTAGTTGGGATTACAAGCACCTGCCACTGTGCCCAGCTGTTTTTTCAAGACCAGATCTTGCTATGTTGCCCAGGGCAGTCTCAAACGTGGGAACTCAAGCGATGCCAGGCCTCTTGCCTCCCAGCGCTTGGATTGCCTGCATGCCACCACACCTGGCTCCCCCATCTTTTTAAATCCCATGTCTCTTCTGGGATCTCATGGCACCTTCCAAATCACTTGTTCTAAGGAAAGTAATCACTATTGGGAAAGGAACTCAGAGGAGGCAGCTGTCATTGCTGGCTTGCCTAGTCTACTGCCAGTCAATTTAACTTCCATCACAGGGCCCATGTCCTTCCTTTAGCCTACAGATTGTCCAAAAGTCTTTCTGGGTAAAATCTCCAAGAGGTTATGTCTTGACACTGGGGTATATTCCTATATCCAAATTAAATAAATCTATAGTTGTGTTTATTTTTTTTCACAAATGGACTTTTGGGGAACAGGCTTACCTTTACAGACAAATGACTAGAAAGTCCAGATGGAAATTTCCCCTGGGGTGGTTCACCTATGCCCCATTTACATACTGCACTAAAGTGGAACATTTTGTTCTGAGGAATCAGTATCAATATATTATTATTAATCAAAGTCCATAGTTTTCATTAGGGTAGACTATTGGGGTACAGTCTATGGGTCTTGACAAATGTATAATGACATGCACACACATCACTGAGCTATGATAAAATTTGCTGCCCTAGAAACATCTTTTGTGCTCCATGTAGCCATCACTGCTTCCTCCAAAACCACTAGCATTTCTGCTGTCTCTGTAGTTTTGTCTTTTCTGGAATGTCATCGAGTTGGAGTTGCCTTTTCAAACTGGCTTCTTGCACTTAGCAATATACATTTGAAGCTTCTTCCAGGTCTTTTCATGGAAGAACTGTTTTTAGTTTTTGTTTGTTTGCTGGAACTAATAGCTTGTAAAAGCTGAGCCAGGACTAGTAGCCTATAAAATTGTAAAGTATCTCTCCCAACTTTCTCCTCTCTGAACTGTTATCTCTTAAGTCAGTCAGAGAGCACCACGAAAAATCAGCCAAACAAAAGCTTGGTGCTTTCTAACAACTGTCAGGGCAAATCACAAAGATGCATTTTATATTACACAGTGTATGTTTATAGATATGTTGTGGGCTAACCAAAATTATCTCTCCAGTGATATTATCATAGATACTATTTATTAGAATTATTCCTTGTTAAAGTGGGAATATGTTTGAATCCAGGCAGGAAAGAAGTACCAGGATTCTGTAACAGCACAGAGAAGATACTCATTCATCTGATTAGCTAATTCCATTTTAGTGCATGAACATACCGGCAGATCAAACATCAGCCAACGGTGGTTATCTGAGAACCCACAATGACAAGGTCCTTTTTGATGTGCAAGATCCCTGTCCTGCACTAGGAGCACATAATCTTTGGGGGGGGGGTTGTGATGCTGCAATAATTACTACAATATTAGACATGATGTGCAGGAGACAGAGGAGGTAAAGATGGCGAGTGTCATGAAATTCAGACAAGGAAGGGAGATCTTATCTGACTGAGTGATATGTGAGCTGGAAGTCCTTCAGCAAGGGCAGAATGTGATGTATAAACAGCACAATGACAGGACAGCATAAGGAAGGTAGGGAGGGTTTCAATCTTGTGATCCAAACCCAATGTCTGTCATTTGTCTATGGCATTCCTTTTGTAAAAAGGGGTTCCTTGATTTGTTTATTTATTTGCTAAAATAATATTGCTAATGAATTTTAATAACTTCAGGCAGTATATGTCCACACCAATTTTTAATCCAAAGCTGCTCATCTCTAAAGTTAATCCCTGAAATAACCTAGGATATAGAGTTTATACACAGAATCAGAGGGTGATGCATCTACAGTACAGACTTAGAATGGTTGAATTCTGTTTGTGAGTTTATAGCTAATCTAGAAAAGAGGGACAACTATTGAAGACTGGGCAACTTCATTTGAAAGAAACTATATTACAAGGCAAATATTGATGATAGTTGCCTTAAAAACTTCTTTTTTCATAGAAAACAGATCCCAAGTCTTGAATCTTCAGTGACAGGTAAGTCTGGGAAGTCCCATGGAGGTCAATATCAGAGCCAGAAAGCTTCATGATGAGGTGATGAGACCTACAACAGGGACAAACTAGATCTCCCAGAAGGAAAAATAAAATGAACAAAACAAAACTGGTCTTTGAATTAGTCACCTGAATTAGGTGTGGTCATAGGCATTATAATATGAAGTCCAAAGTAATTGGTTGATGCTTCTGAAAAAGTCAGGGAAGAGAAGGAAAGAGAAAGAAATGCACTTCTGTGCTAACCAGTACCCTTCTGATACAAAACAGAAAAATCATCTGCCAATTTAGTAAAAAAAAATGAGCCTGGTTAATCTTTTAATTCAGAAATAACTGCATTCCTTCTTCATTCACTTAATTACCTATCTAAGAAATGCCGATGAATTATCAAAAGGGATTTTTCTGGGTTCTGAAAAAGTAACAATGGTAAAACAGCAACTAGCATGAGTCTTTAAAAGTGGGATATACATCACTGGTCACTGTTAGATATCTAAGGGAAGTTCAGAAAAAGGGCAGCATTTAAAGCACACTCACATGTGGGTTAGACAGGTAGTAGAACAACAAATGTTTACAGAAAGGAACACAACCCAAACCCAAATGTCTAGAAAACAAAGCATATGAAGAAGTAGAAGTGGTATGTAAGGTCTAGAATGAAAGTCTCAAATGCTAACTTATAGTATAAGCAATGGTGGACAACTGATTATTCTTCTGCATTAGAATGACATACTATGTCACACACGATATCACAAACTGACTTAATGATATTAGTTATAGTTTTATATTTTTTTATTTATTGCACATACACACATATACACTACATCATTCATTTTCATCATTATATCATTCATCATTCATTGTCTACCCCCAAGGATCTGCCAATACTAGCTATCTTAATTGATCTTCAGTTCTATCATCTGTAAGTAGAGAAAACTTTTGAAAATGATAAAATATGCTCATTCTGTAGGAATTTTAATTTGATACTCAGTATATAGGAAGAAAAATGACAACTATCTGAAGAGTAAGGAAGTTAATACAAGTATTGTAAAATAAAGACACTATTTTTATTTGGATCAATGGGAATAGAAGAAGGTGAAGGCAATGACAGGGTAACACAATGTGATGATTTCAATGTGGATGAGAAGGGGAGAAAGAGGTGCCTGAGGCTTAAATGATAGTAAGATCAGATCAGGTAATAGAACTATGGAAGATAAAAAATAAAAGCAGGTTGGAATCTGACAGATGAGATGGAAGATAGTTGATATTTTCTCAATGCCACTATGAATATAAGTTTAAGAGGGAGAAACTGACATTAGCTTCAGTAACTAATTAGCCAAGGGAGAAATCTGGTTGAGCATCTATGGCCTCTTCTAGACTCTACTATCAAGGGAAAAGTAATTTAATTTAGCCTTGTTAAATCCATCAGGAATAATTACTTTTACATCTTGTTGCAAAATTAGGAGAGAAACGTCTGAAAATGAAAATAGTATCCCCCGTGTAACAACCTCAAAATTTTAGTTGAAAAAATACAAATCCTTGTTTCTACTCAAAGCAACATAAGACATCTTTGTTTCATGTGTGTTATTTTTCTGCTGTTTCATGTGTGTTATTTTTCTGCTTCCAGGAACCCTGAATTTGTCTGGACCCTCCCCTTTTGACCGTGTCATGAGCATTGTGTGGGACTGGCCCCCATTCCACCCTAATACTGCAATCAGAATGTGATACTGGTCTAAGGTAACTGCAGTGGGTCCTGCTGATTTCAGGTGGCTTGAGGAAGGAGATGTACAATCAGAAATAATAAGAGTTAATCCCAAGACTTTCTGCTAAAGAAAGTACCCTTTTTCTTTCAGCATCACTGGGAAATTACGACAGGTGGCTTAGACTTACTGATAGTCACACTGCTACTTGGAGGGAAAATACTTTGAAAAACAAAGACGATTTCAAAAAAAATAAAAACAAAAAGTAAATTGCCTGAAGACAGAGAGGGAAGCTGTCACTTCTTAGAACCGACCATGCTTGCAGTCGGTTCTACCCTTAGTTCTCACAAAACTACCTTACTTCATAAGTTCCCCTTAGCTAACTCAATTTAAGGTAGAATTTTTTTGTCCATTTGAACCAACATGTCCCTTCCTATATACAGCAGAGAGCCACATGTAACAGCCCAAAGCACACTGGTGAAATCCAGAGAGAGGCCCATGTTCTGCGGGCCACTTCATGCAAAAGGCCACTTGTTGGAGGCCAACTCTTCATGCTTTGGCCAGTGAAGTTATAATATGGCATGGCAGGAAATATCAAATGAATCACCTCAGCGCAGCTTCCATTAAGGACAAGAGTAAACAAAGTTTAAAAAGACAAAGGTTGAAATCCATTCCCACATTTACTGTATCTGCAGTTCTAGAGTAGTTTTATAATACTACTAATATAATTAAAGCTAGTCTGGGGATCAACCCCAAACAACTCTCCAGAGATGATCAAAAAAGGAGTGTCCCAGACAAGTTCAGGATTGCTGGAAGATGTGAAAGTGAACACCTATCAGAAAAGCAACAGACATGAACAAAGATGTCTTATGTTGTCTTATGTTGAAACAAGGTTTTATATTTTTTTCAACTAAAATTTTGAGGTTCTTACATGGGAGCATTATAATACAATGGTAATAATAATAATAACAATATGATGATGATGATGAGTCACAAAGCCCATGACTGCTTCCTCCATTGGCTTTAGACTGCACTGTTCGATCTAAAAGTCTGTGCTTTAGCCACTACACTAAATCCCCTAACAAGCTCTTGCTGCCTGAGCCAGCCAGGCTCTTTGGTTAATTGATCTTTTTCTTGTCCCTGAATCTGCAGAGAAAACTCTTCATGTCTGCATGACATCAGCTGGAAGTAGGAAATAATTTTCTCTCTTGGAGTCCTATGATTCAGTTCAACAGGATGGCCTTCCGACCATTGCCACCACAACCATCTGCAGTGGGCTCCCAAGCAACCCCTGTTGTAGCTACAGACACCATCACAGCAAACCATTTCCTGCAAAGAGCAGCAGAAGAAACAGAAGCTTCCTCAAAATAATCTCCTTCATTACCACAACAGATAACCTTGATAACTACCCAAAGTGGTAGAAAAAATATTACTGACATGGAAGAACAAGCAAAACTTAATCTTTAAATGAGATGCAATGGAATTTCTTGCACTACATCAAAATCACAGTTAAAAATGCTACCCTCCAAACAAGAACACTGTTCTTCTCATTTCAGGAGTCAAATCAGTGTAAACACTTTTTTTCCCCAAGGCACTTTTCAAGATGAATAATGTTATACATGTTGTTTTAGGAAACTTCTCCCCTTTGCAATTATGAATGACATCCGTTTTGTGAACTTTGAGCCGGTCAGTTGTCCATTTCCAGACACACCAAGTGAGGACAGAATGGCAGGAGGTGTGGATAGGAATCATACCACCTGTGTCAGGGTGTGCATGCGACCCACACAGAGGAGCCCCAGTCCTCTGCATCTCCTATGATGATTTATGGAAGGGAGAAAGATAACAAGAGATCGCCACTTGAATAGTGGCCTAAGGAAGACACTGTCATTTCTGTTATTCAGTGATGAAACTGCTGACTTGCACCAAGGTCTTGTACAATTTTTCTAGTAATATGACTCAGCTTTAATTTTTTTTGGCTGAATTGTACCTTTTTTAAATTTTCTTTTCTTTTTTATTTGTTTTATTTTACATCGTTACCTACCCCAGGTTCTCCCACCGCTTTATCACCCACGAAACATTTTAGTCTTTTGTACCCCTCCCACTCCCACTCTTCTCCCCCTCTCCCTCTCATACTCTATGCTTCAATTTTGCTGAAAGTTCGTTTTAAATTTTTCTTGTCTGTCTGTTTTCCCTGTATCCCTCATATAACTGAGACCACCCAGTATTTCTCTTTTTTGTTCTGACTTATTTCTATCAAGTTGCCATGTATGTTTTGTATGAATCTGCTCTGTACTAATTGTCAACTTTCCTATGCTTCTGTATGTGCATGTGCATGTGTGTGTCTCTCTGTGTGGGGGTGTGCAATTGAGATAGAGCACGGTAAAAAAACTAACTTCTGCTATTCAGTAAGCTCTAAATCTTAGTCCAAAAACACACAATTTATTCCCCTTCAGTTAAATCTGGTTTATTCTTGGTCCTCTGCTATCATTGCACATTTGAAAATCAGCTTGATACATTACTCTAAGCACCTATTGCTTCTTTGATTGCTTTAATAACATTTT